>JANHGB010051905.1:0-16257 GCA_026283785.1 Coracopsis vasa | reverse complement strand
GAGCAGGCAGGCAGCTGTAGCGGTTGCTGAGCAGGCAGGCATTAAATGTCCTGAGCCAAACTCTAAAGAACACTTCACTGTGGTAAAGAAACAGGAGTTCTACCTGTCTTCAATCTTTTATGCGTTGCATCACTGAAGAGCAGTGGTACCTCAGAACCAGTGTTGGTATGTATGATACTTATGCAGGCTTTTAGAAAAACAAGGTTCTTGCTTCTGAAATTATTTAATCTTCTACAACCTGGAAGCACACAGAGAAAATTTTCTTTCCTTCTTGTCCCATCATTTTATTCTTGTTCTTCATCTTCTACTTTGCTCACCAGTGCCCCCTCAGGCTCAGTTGAATCATGCTAGAAAACGGGACTAGCTTCCACCTGAACATCCCACATATTCACCTTTGCATTTGGTAAGTTTAGATGTTAAGTATAAATCCTTTTGCATTTCATTCAGTTTTCACAATTCACTGAATTTCCCTCAGTCCTGCTTGGTTTCTTTGCCAGTTCAACAGATTATCCCTCTAGATAGTTCAGTCTTGGTGACTGAGTGGCTATCTGATTGAGTTTGATTGCTCTAGTTAATTAATTGGATTGTAAATGTTTACTCCAATTCCTTTCTAACTTGTCAAGCGCTTTAATCACTTCTACTATCTAGACCAATTATTCCTGCCTGATATCCTGTCATTTGTTTCCAGTGTTACTGGTTTAATGCCATCTCTCCTGTCCTCATCTCTCCCTCTGATTTATTCCTTTGCTCGTGCAGTCTGACTCCTACCCTTTTTGCTTGATCATCTCTCTCTTCTGTTCTAACTTTCCAAGCTTTCCTGCTGTCTTTCACCTCTTCTCAAAGACCATTGTCAATCTTCACAAGCATGAATCAAGTTGCACAGCCAGGTCTTAACATCTTCAAACATAAGTCCTGTTTAAATTAAAACCCTTTCCCACAGCTAACACGGACCTTCATGGATCTATATAAAACAAAACTCAGAGCAAAATCAAGGTTCTGCACACCCTTTGTTACAGGCCAGTAGTCTTTTGAAATGTAGGGGTTTATTATGGAAAGAAAAAGGGAGAGATAACACTGTCATCTACTTATACAATGGAATCAGCTTGCATAAATCTTTGAATCTGGAGTAATACTGGTTTAAAATCATTGGGTCATCCGCAAATCATCATTGTCCTCCCCATTTCTCAAGTGATAATAGTGAATGCTATGATTGTTTCAATAAATCCAAGTAGTTAAAACATCACAAGAACTAAGTGGCAGCAATTAATAGTAATAAAAATAAGTTCAATTTGGGGAAAGCAGATTACAGAGTTCATTTTCTTTCACTGAATCAATGGTTCCCCTGTTGAAATAAGCCTTAATTAAGGGAGAAGGTCAGGATAAAAATCATATAAAGCATTAAAAAGATAATGTATTGGCCAATTCTTCAAGGTGTTAAAAAGTACTTAAGACCCACAACTATCAACATTTGCAGGGGAACTGAGGGATTTTCAGTGTCTCTCAACAGTTTCCAGGACCTCCTTTGAGCAGGCTCTTCTCTTTTGGTTATTAAAGCTTTGGATTTCAAGGCTGAGATTTCTCAATGCTGTTTCTTAACCCAAATCACCTTTTTTTAAATTAGAGTTTGATGAACTTGCCCACTCTGGCAAGATTGTCTAAGAAACATCCACACTGGGTCCTGCTGTGGCAGGTTCCATCCATCCTTTCACCTTCTGTATGAAGGCATCAGTTTCAAAGACCAAATGATAAACACTGTTCCACCATCTAAAAGATTTCTTTATAACTCCTCTCCTCGTACCTTAAAAACCTCACATATACCATCAGTAGATTACTAAATAAAACAACAGAACACTAGGTCCCACTCACCAACATACATGACAGACCTATGAAAATCAAATGCTCTAGATATTTGGGTTCATTTCCCCCCTCCCCCTGCCTTTAGTGAGAACACTAATGTTCTAAATAGATTATTTAACATAACCATCACAGTCTAAATTTGGCTCCGCAAAAAGTAGGCACTCACAGTCAGCAACAGAAATGCATAATCACTAATTCATTACTGTAAGAAGCTACTCTACCACTAATTGAGTTACTGTGCCTTTTCTAGAAGCAATATTAAGACTAAATTTGCTTAATTTTTTATTCCTAGCGTTACTATAACTTAATTTGAAAAAGATGAAATGAAAAATGAAAACAAAGATAAGCCCCATAACAAGTGCATTAAATTTATTCTACTTAAATGGGCACAAACCACAAGTGAACTAATTTTCACTTTGGAACTCTCTTAAAATGATTTAACTTCCCTACAGCCACCACACTCATCTGTGAAGCAGCTTTTTTTCTCCAACACAAGATACCTAAAGGATCAAAACATTGCTAGTTAGGGATGGTTTTCTGGCACACAACCTGAAGTCAGAGTAATCAGTCATACTTCATGGGAGAGCAGAGGTGAATGGGGAGAAAGGTGGTTGTCAAAGAATTTGGAGGCAAATACTCCTAAAATAGTAAGGCTTTTCCAAATGGCTACTTACTGAAATTAACTCCACAGGAAGACCAGCTCAGTGGAACTGCATAAATAGCACAGGCCACTCCAAGGGAAATGCTGCCAATCTGCCTCATTTATATATTTATTTTTTTCAAATGAAGGATAATCAGGATTTAATCCAAACATACTGAATAACTCCCACTGACTTCAATTAATTCTGGATCTATCCTCTGGCTTCGTAAGCTCTTTAACCATGGCAGGAATGGCAAAGGAAGTTTTCCAGCTTCCTATACACAGAAGTGACCTGGATAGACCAAGTAAGTATTATGGTATGTTGGTCCTAAACCTCAAATAGAGACAACTACTTCTGTAATTTAAGACTACCTTCTTTCTGTTAATCATGTCCATTTTTCAGTTTTATAAGAAAGGCACAATACTGACTGTGCCCACTGCTGTGTTCACCCGGTTCCCTGAATTTCTGGGCCGTGGTGGATCTCCAGACCATGTAAGATAACACTGTTGGTTCCACTGAAGGGATATGTCTTCTCTCCAATGTCCCATAATTACAACTAAGCAAACAATTAATAATTAAAAATTATCAACACCATTAAGTTAGTTGCTTCATAAATCTTCTGGAAACACCTTGCAATTTTACTCAAGTGAAACTTTCTTAAAAGTTACACAAAATTCTTTATGAGTTATTAATTATTAACTTCTAAATTAGCTTTGTGTCATGTGAGACTTCAATCAGAAATCCATGAGAACAATCACTAGAACAACGTCCCCAGTGATGTGGTAGAGTTCCCATTACTGGAGGTTTTCAAGATGCAGTGAGTCAGGGTGCCAGATAATCTCATTTAGGCTCCCTATCCCACAAGCAGATCATTTGAGCTCCTTTCCAACCTGGGCTCTTCTATGTTTCTATTAGATACACTGATGTTATTTCTGCTCTCGGGTCCAAAGATGTTAACTTTTCCAGGCACTTTTCCAGTAGGAAGCATCAAGAATTCATTTTGAAAAGGGCCTCACTGGTATTTTGTTAAGTTCAGCTAACCACAACATCCTGTCAGCAAATTAATTTATAAGACAAACTGCAGAAAGTGAGCCTATGTGGGAAAACCAAAATGATATATATTCAGGTTTTGTCCGAATACACAAAACCATGATTTCTGTAATGATTCACATACGTAAGTAATCCTGTCTGGAGAAAGCCCTTATTGATTTCCTGCAGTTGATTCATAAATCTGTTGCTAGACTATTTATCAAACGGAATCATGAAAAATTCTACCTAACAGTTGCTCGTATTTCTCCATATATGTTGCAAGTCCATATTCGTACTCTTCCCTCACTATCTTTTTCCAGCAAAATCACCTTCAAGTCTTCAAAATTCTTCCTTTCTTGAGACGTGCTCTGCTTTGGATCAAGGATTTTGCTTTTAGTAAAACCTTACCTTCAACTTTCAGGAATCTGCATATGTACAGCCATGAGATCATTACAGAACTAACTATTTACCAGCTCTGGAGGTGATGAGTGTGTTTCTATGTACTTTCAGTAGCTACTGAAAAATGCTACTGCTGAGTATACAGAACCATTAACTTAATCAACACTACACTGTCTCTTCCTCTCCAAAATAAATATGTTTTTTATGTTGCTTACTGAGGTTGAAAACTTGAAAGCTAAGTGCTTCCTCTTGGACAGGCTGAATGTCTGAAATAACTGCTTTTAACAGCCTCAGAGCATCATTAAACCTTTAACACGTTTTAGAAACATTTGATCTCCATGCCCCTTACTTTAAAAGTTACTTCGAACTGGTAAATCAAACACTGCTAAGTAAAACAATGCCTTGTCATTTGCTTGTGCTTACTACTAAGTACTTTAATTAAGACTTTTGGAAATAAGCTAGCAAATTAATTCATTTACAACTGCAGTAAAAAAATCAGTAGGAAACCCATTAGGTATCATTAATAAGTCAATACATTACTTAGGAAATGAACTCTATTTTTATTACTAGAAATTACCATGAACTATCAAATGCCACTGTAATAATTACTTCACTTGCAGAAGGAACAAATTCTTAACTTGCATTATTAAATTAATATATTACTTCTCTGCAATTATTATTTTTTATTTATTCTTTTTTGCTTTGGATATGGCACTTATTTAATAGTAAGTTGTAAGAAAGAAAATTAGATAATCAATAGTTTAGGCTTTACACACTGACAAACACAATCTGTTTCACATTTAAGAGAGTAATTCAAAGTCAATTGGCTGTAGGATGCTGGGTAATGCTACCTGTTTAACTGTCCTGATCCAAAACCTATAAAGTTCCAAGCAGCCTTTCTATTGACTGAAGGGGCTTTCTGATCAGAATCTAATCCTAGGGCTCAGGAACTTTCTGTAATAAAACCAAAAGCACTTACATGTGTCAAGGGCTAACAAGCCCTAAAAGATTTAAAGCCAGAGGATGGAGTGCATGACAAGAATGGTGGTGATGAACTACAGCAATGAGAAAAGATGCATCAAATAAACTTTTGGCCTATCCTGAGCAGAAAAAAACCCAACAGAACCAAAACAAAAAAACAACCCTCACCACCCCCCAAAAATAACCCCCAAAAACCCTAATCAAAAACCCCCAACCCACATAACCAACCAAAACCAAAGGAAACCCTTCAATCTGTAAGGGCTTTCCTTTTTTCTATCAAGCTAAGCCAATCAAGAAGCATTATATGATGGGAATTTGGAAAAGTGAGGATAGCCAAACGATGGATCACTTTGATTTTCTAATCTGCTGCACAATTGAATGAAGAAAGGGAAATATGGAGCACAATTAAGACACTGAAAAGATGTTTCAACTCAGCAGTTTTCAGTTAGATGGGATATGAATCTAGAATTCTTAGATTTAGAATTCAGAATTTTACCAGTACCTGAATTTTTTTTCCAGTTCAAGTGCAATAAAAATCTCACCTTTCCATGATTAAAGAACACAAAAAACGGAATTTCCAATGCTCAAAAGCAAATCCCAACATCAGACTTCTACCTTCTTCCAGCCCCTCTTGGCATCTAATTTAGATCCAAACCTGTATCCACCTACGGAAATAGCAGCCTATTTTCCTGTCTAGGTACCTTAATTTATTTTTAAATTGTGTTTGTGGTCTTCAAAAGGCTTAGAAAAATTAGGCTAAAGGCTCCTTACTGTTTCTTAGATGTTTCTTTCCGAAGTTCACCCATGCTTTAGGTGTTTTAGTGACATTAAGGTATCAAAATAGCTAAGCTGCTTGAAAGCTTCTAATAGCCACAGAAAAATTAGATTTAAATTAATCTTTTCTTATTGCTTTCCTTATTTTCTCTAAACCTAAGATGCTGCCCTTGGCTGCTCATCACCATTTTCATTCTTGTAGAATGACACAGCACCACATCTGCAGCCAGGTGTAAAATGCTTAGTGGTATCAACCCACTGAAAAAAGAACAAGTGGTTTTATTCCCTAGTGATGTTAGCCATATACTGTGTCCTGTGAGCAGAGCAGGGGAGTAGCCACTTGTTACAAATCTGTAGACAAAATGGGAGATTTGTTCTTTTGCTCACCATATGTCTTAATAGTCTCAGCAACCGACATCTGTCATCTGCAGAGCAGTGTCCAGTATTGGTATGAGCTCACTCTGCTAACATTATTCTGTCACTCAGCTGTCCATCACTTATGGCTCTCCTTCAAGTGTTCCCAAGAGAAGAATTCCTGTACCTTCATGGGAGCTGAATATCTCCCACAGTCTGCCATAAAATTTGTTCCAATGAATTCCCAAAGCACTGTGGATTCAAATGATTTCTGTCTCATTCACTTTTTTGTTCTGAGGAGTTGAAATACTTTCTTGTCAGCCTTAGAGAGCTATCAAGATGTGTTCTGTACCTCAGTAGCAGAACAGGTTCTTCCTGTTTGACATGCCTTGTGCTTTCAACACAATGTCAGGCTATTCCTTGCTGGAGCTTAGGGATCACTTTTATGTATGGACAGTGCAATGAATCCCTTAATACAACTGACCTTTGTGGAGAGCAACATAAAGAACCAAAACAACACATTCTCCAGCATATTTCTCTGTCTTACAGACTGAAAAGAAGGATATACATCTCAGCTCAGTAATGTACTGTGTTAAGTGGTGTAAGTAATAATATTCTTCACTGACACTCCACCTAAAGATTTCAGTATGATTCACAAGCTCCATAAAGCTGGCAAAACTAAAATGCAGCTGTTTCTGGAATGAAGCACTAAATTTACATACTTGAATTGATAATAGAGCTTGTATTTAAAGAAGTAACCCCCACTAAGGTTGCCCATTATTAAAATTCCATGCACTACATTGAGCTATTAGGGGTTACTCAGCAATAACTGCTTTGGAACATGGCCAAAGAAAGGTTCATTAGAATCATGTTTTCCACAGCTGTTTAAAAACACAACCCTGAAATTTGTTATCAGGAAGGCCAAAAGCCATCACAATCAAATAGTTGATTTGACAAGAAGCCTTAATTCTGTGACGGTTCTCTAACAGCCAGGAATCATGCTCCTCTCCAGAAAGGCATCAAAAGACTGTGAGCTAGAAGCAATAAAATACTCTACGTTACCTGTACTGCAGTTCTTCATTGCAAAGGAATCTACAGCCGCTACGCTCTTGTTCCCATGAGCAACATACTCCAGTGAGATCCGAAACGGTTTCTCTAGATGTCCAACTCTCCTTTGAAGCAGCACCCATCTGGTCTCACCATACAGTGAGAGGAAAGAACAAAGAAGAGCGGTAAGAAAGGCTACTTTACAGGGAACACATCCCCCAGAGCAGCAGCTCCACACAGAACTAGTCATAGTGTGCCTCCTACCACAACCCTCGCTCCCCTCACGGTGCTCTGTGGTCAGGGCCTTTCTCTCCCATGGATTTTGCAACAGCAAGCTTCTAAGCACCAAGATTTCCATGCAGCTAAGGTATGGAAAACCCAGCTAAATAGTAGCTTATTGCTTTCTTCTCTCACACTTCCATGTTCTCAGATTTCTCACAGATGTCTGCCTGCTGTTTAAAAGAAGCCCAACTTTCTTTGCTTTCTTTGCAAAGCAAGATGTGCAATCTGCACTGCACATGCACATCCCCTCTAAATATCACTCCTCCTGCTTCTCAGTGGTAAAGTTTCTTAATCACTCAGGCAATAAACCAGTCTCCAGGGCTTACACAATAGCTGTAACTCCCACCACCGTATGGCTGTAATTCCCACCACCGTGTGGCTGGTTGAGGTAATATGCTTTGCTTCTCATGCAGCTGGCTGGAACGTCCACACCTGCATGAAGCACTACAACTAAAACATGCCATTTCTCCTCCTTACATTTCTTCCTCCTTCCCCATGGCTCCCAAACAAAGTCCTACCAAGTTAATTAAGGACCTAAGGAACTGGATTAGGATTAGTAACCCTAGAGAGACTGACATCAACACTCCAAGCGTTTCAATTTTGTTTGCTGCCAAGAGTAAACGAGAACAAGAAGTCTGTAACAGCGTAGTTTACTCTGAGACGCTAGAAGACATCATCCGAGCTTTATGGGTTTGTGTTTACACATGGGCTGTGCACAAGAATACATTTTTCTTGGGGAAGGGAACCCACTGGAACAGATGTTCTGAATACAAGAAACTACACAGTTTATCTGGCATCCATAACAAGAACCTCTTTTTCCAAAAGTGTGTCAAAGTCTGGATGTTATCAGGTTAAGTCACACTTCTGAAAGGATCTACAACAACATCTGTGGATGACACTTGCATCAACCAACCATCACTTGTGCATGCTACAAGCATGAATAAATCCCAAATTGCAGATCCTATAGAATACCTGCTAGAATACTTTGCTCCATGTTTATCTCATCAGGGACACAACAGTGTCATTATACTCTGCTGAACCGGACAAATTTCCCAGCAGGCAAGGAAGCTGCCAACAGGTATGTTAAGGACCTGCAGAAAAGTCCTCAGCAGGAGCTGCATAAAGACCCTGCCAACAGCTAACACAGTTCAACTTCCAACATGAAAACAAACACTGCTTTTTAATGATTTACTTCGTTTCTTCCTCCCTCCTTTTTCGGCAAGAAAAGTGAAATTAGGCTGCTAAGTTTCATTTTTTGTTTACAGTTATTTTCATCCCTACATCTCATCTTCTGACTTCTATGCTCAAGGTTCCTGCTTACGGAAGGGGATGTTGGCATCCTCACTCCCTTCTGTCCTCCTTCCCCACTAGATAAATCTGCTGTTACTGGAATGAAATTAAGTAAAGCATTGAGAGTACTTTAAATGCGTAGCTTCTGTGTGTGTTATTTCTTTTCATGTCATCTCAAGTTAGGCATATTATAGGGATTAGAGGATTTGAATTTCCCTACAAATAGAGTAGAATTTCACCCTAGATTTAATTTTGATTATGAAATACAGAAGCATCTGTATGTCATGAAAATCTTTCTCCTCAGCTTCAGAAGACTGATAGATTTTAATTCCAAGTGCACTGTGGCTCTCAACAATGATTTCCATTTCTGTGCTACTGCTAACCCTCTGGATAAATGTGCCAGGAGTTTTAGGAATTGCTTTTCTGAGTTACTGGTGCAATAACTTTAGTTTGAAATTCTCAGGTCTCTCATAGTTTACCACAGAAACTTTATTAACTCCCAGAGTGGTTGCCAGGCAGGTATTTTATATCACCACAATGTGTGATTGGAAAAGGCAGACTCACTCAAGTCCAGATTCATTACAAAATACACTCACATTTTGTGGTACAAATTCCTACAATAGGCTGTCTGAGAGTCAAAGATTCATGTGAAAAGAAATCCCAACTATCAGCCTTTTTCTTCAGAGACACGAAAATAAATAAACTAAAGATTATGCTAACTGGTAGATTTATCAGGGACATTAAAAATAGCCACTGGGTAGTAGAGACCCACAGGCAAATGTGGATGGGAGTCGATCCTGCTGTCATTCCGTGGCAGAACAGGATATCTGATCTCCAGATCTTTCCATATAATACCCTGTATTTAACAGACCCATATTAAAGGCTACCTGACAGCAGCAAGATCTACTTCAGCATAACAGATACACATTAGATGTTAAGTAGTAGTAGCTTTATTAAATTTGTATCAGAGGCCTACATGTTACAAATCTAATTTTAGAAAGCATTTTAGCAATTACTTAGTCTTTTTTTTATCTTTTGAGATATTCGGGGAAATATTACATGTAGAACCTCTTCATAAATCATACTTAACCAACCTGATAGCTTTCTATGCCAAGAAGATCAGCTTGGTTAATGAGGGGAGCAGTGGATGTTGCTTAACTTGACTTTAGCAAGGTTTTCAGTGCTGTCTTCCATCCCATCCTCAGTGACAAAACGATGGAAGTACAAACTATGGAAGTTGACAGTGAGGTGGACTGAAAACTGGCTGAACCGCCAGACTTAGAGGGTTATCATCAGTGGTACGAAGTCCAGCTGGAGGCCAGTCACTAGTGGTATACCTCTGACAATCACTAGTGGTAGATCTCTGGGCCAAAAGTGGGGCCAATAATGTCTTCTGTCCTCATTAATGACCTGGATAATGGTACAGACTGCACCATCAGCAAGCTTCCAGTCAACCTGGGAGGAGTGTTTGACACACAGGATGGCTGGGCTGCCACTGAGAGGGGCCTTGACAGCCTGGAAATCTGGGCCAACAGGAACCTCATAAAGTTCAACAAAGGGAAATGCGAAGTGCTGCCTCTGGGAAGGATCCACCCCATTCGCCAGCACAGTCTGGAAAGTGCCTTTGCAAGACTTGTGAGTCCTGGTGGACAAATGCTGAACATGAGCTAGCAATATGTCCCCAGTGGCAAGGAAGGAAAATAGCTTCCTGGGCTGCACTGGGATAATTCTTCCTCTCCATTCAGCGCTGGGGAGACACATCTGGAGTGCCTGGAGATATTCAAAACCTGATATGGTTCTGGGTAACTTGTTTTAGTTCACCCTGCACTGAGCAGGGAAGTTGGCTTAGTCAATCTCAGAGGCTCCTTCCAACCTCGACCATTTTGCAATTCTGTGAAACGTGGGTCCCAAAAGCAAATTACAGCAGATAACAGATTACTCCTGTTATCCTCTGCATAACCTTCAAGCACTCTATGGAGTGATGAATCAGCCTGGTAAGCTGACAACTGCAAGGGCAAAGGCACCAGTTACTGCACACATAGCTATCATCTTGACACAGCCTTCAACAGCAAAACCTTTTTTACCACAACACTAGCTGTAATGACCATGATAATCACTCTAGATACTGCCTCAAGCAATCAAAAAGACCACAGTTTAACATTTTAATTTAATCCTTTATGCTGTACAGCAACACATTATACTGCATTGTTTAGGCACTGCTCAGTGTCTTGACATGGCAAGCCAGATCCACCCAACAGGACCTTCACTGAAGTTACAGCAAGAAAGAAGGTGGCTCAGATGTCTTTAAACTGCAGTATAATGAGATTTGGACAGAAGCTAATAACACTGTGGTCTTCAGTGACAGAGCAGCTCAAAATCCTAGATTCAAATATTTACAAACTTTAGAAAAGTTCAGACCTGGGTATATTATCTAGAGAGAATTTATTGCTTAAAAGAAAGCCTAAGCAACACCCAGAGTTTCTCTTACAAGGTTGTATTTGTTTTCTCTGAAACAGAAAATGCATCTGACAGACCTGAACACAGTTTGTTTTTCTCCATGTTGGGCCTTGCACAGCCCTGCAAGGGTTATGTGTTAGATTCTGAACAAACCAGAGCACTTCTCTGTAACTTAACCTTTCTTAAACCTCCCGTCCGTGACTCAGTTTGCCAGGTACCAGGTTTTGCTCCCTGGCTTCTATTTCACATGTAGTTACCCAGTTTCAGAAGCCATAATCCAGCTTTCATGGAAACTTAATTTCCAAGAGATATTTATAGTTCCGACACTCTTCGGTTGTTCCTGCAGTGTGTAGCTCCAGGAGGAACACATTCCTGATTAATTCTAATCAATACACTAATGCTTTAGATGCCATTTTGCATGCTCCTCTGGGTAATACCATCACTAATTAACTACTAGAAATCGCAAGTAAAATCTCAACCCAGAACACTTGCACCCTGCATTTGTCTGTCTTCATGGCTAAGTGATTTTGAATCCAATTAACACACACATATTCACTGAGTGCTCTTTCATCCTGCTAAAGAGAGGTTTCGAAGTGTTCAATTCCAGCAAGATCTGGGACTTGACATCCTGTGTACAGCAACCATCTTTGTGACATCCATCTACACCTGGAAGGTAGAATTAATTTCCTTGCTATCAGCCAGCCTCATCGCCTGTGTTCCTACCTTCAGTACAGTGCACTGTCACTTTGCACCAGCCCCTAAGCATAAGTTAAGTTTCACACAGAACATTATCCCAGCCTAGCTTGGATCAAGCCACTGCTTTCTCACATTTAGAGGCCAATTTGAAAGCAAAAGTCTTTGATGTATGAGAAGAGTATGGAAACAATTATTAAAACCCAAAGAAGCAAACCTTAAATCCTGTTGTCTTGGATATAGTAAATGAGGCCAAAATGCATTTGAGCTGTGGTGTGGGAAATGGAGAGCTGCATGGCCCCTCCTGAGTCACAATTCAGCATGTGCACTCCCAGCAGCTATTAATAGGAGGCTGAGGGAAGAAAAGAACCTCAAACTATCTCCTCTCCTTAAGAAAAAAGCTTTCCAAATACAAGCTGCATTTTGCTCTCTCATCTCCACTTGCCACAGAAAAAAACCCTGTGGAATTTAATAGACTTCTCATACCTAACTTGAGTTACTGTGTAATTTTATTTCTTCAGGTCCAGGCTCTCTCCCATCTAAAACACTCCTATTGTTACCAAAACTTATCACAGTATACCTGGGAGGAAAGCACAATCTATCTTGACAAGAACTTACTTTTATCTCTTTGGTAAAAGATTCAGCAATCTTTGGGGAATAACAAACTTAAATAGCAGTAACAGCAGCTGCATCAGAGTATTTCACATCAAAATCCACCTGCGACCCGATAAAGGTAGGGAAAAAATTAGAAGCTGATTTTTGAGAATGAAACCTTGTTAAGGGCAGAATTAAAACCTATCAGTAGGAATCCAAAAGAGAATTTTTCCCCTTTACTAGATGAATCGGTGAAAGAATGTAACTTTCTCCATCTCGCATGCCATTGCACTGTTATATAGGAGTTTATAACAGGCTTTAATCTTGCCTCCATACTGCTCCAGACTTTCTTCTCCTTCAGCAATCAATGGGCACTGCAAAAAGGAAGAACCAGACTACACCTTTTCAGGCTGCAGCAAAAAGCAAATGAAAAAATGCTTTCAAGAAGAAGGCCCATACAATTCTAAAAGACAGAAGGAGAAAACAAAATGACCCATAGGAGGCTGTGTAAATTCTTCTCATTAGTTTAAACAATACAATACACTGTCTTGTAATTAATTTTAATCATCAACTTCGAATTAATTTCCATTTACTGATGTTAAAATTACTTAAAAGACATCAGAGCCTGAACTTGACACACGATGATGCAGTCTTGAGAAAGATCTACCTTCTAAAATAGCAACAAATAAAGGTACTGTATTTTAATGCAAGAGATTACTTAGCATTAAGGGTATAATTCTTGATGTGCAAACCTGCAGTGCAAACTCTCTTGCTCATGCCTCATTCTAGTTAATAAGAGAAAGAAAAATGGTATACATTTTCTCCTATTGATTTAATGCCAGTGGTCTTTGTACCCTTCTCTATGGCCTTTTGCGTAAGCAAGACAGAACAGTTAGTGATAGGTTAAATACAGTTAAGACCTTTATTAGTGTCATTGGAGCAGACCTTTAACATTCCTGTGACTAGTTCCAAGAATGCTTCTCTGCCCTTCCCTCACACTATAAAGATTAAATAGTTGTAATTATTTTCTTTCCTTTTACTCTCTTAATGCTTCCAAGATAAAACTAATAACACCACCACTGCCCACAGAAAATACTCTGTAATTCTGCCAGGTTAGACCGATGAGTCAGACACAGTGTGTCTGTTCCTTCCCTGGAACAGGAGACTAACAAAATCTGGGCTTCAGACTGCAATGACATGGCCTCACATGTGCTGGGAAGGAAGCTAACTCTACCCGTCTTTTAAGACTGTAATACTGGGCTCTTTTGCGCAGCTGCTCTACTGAGAACTGGACAACTGGGGAGATGGAGCCAGAAGGTGGCAGGTCTCTTGTTCCAAGGAACAAGTGATAGGACAAAAGGAAACAGCCTCAAGCTGTGCCAGGGGAGGTTTTGACTGGATGTTAGGAACAATTTCTTCCCCAAAGGTCAGTCAGGCATTGGAACAGGCTGCCCAGGGCAGTGGTGGAGTCACCATTCCTGGAAGTGTTCACAAACATGTAGATGAGGCTTTCAGTGCCATAGTTCAGTGGTGGCCTTGGCAGTGCTGGGGAATGGTTGGACTTGATGATGTTAACAGTCTTTTCCAACTCAGTTGATCCTATGATTCTATGTCACAATATGGCAGAAACTGCTTTAGGTTTCAGTGAGACTCAAGTAGCCCATAAAGGATATTATTCTGTTATACTTACTCTTAGGTAACAATGAAAGTTTGCATTGGTAATAGAATCTCCTCCTATATTTAGAGCATACTATAAGACCACAACACAACTACTCTACATGGGCAAATTTATTAAAACGGCAGAAGATAAAACCTACCAAGAAAACCCCAAATACCTATTTTTCCTGTTAACTTTCACAGAGTTTAAAATATTAACTTTTCTTTTGTGACTACTTCCTGAGTGTCACTTTGAAAAATCACTGTTACAAAGATTTTGGTTTACTAATCTGGTTAAAGTAAATTCCCTCCTTTGAAAATGTGAAGACTTACATTTGAGTGCTGTAAAGAATTGAATCAGAAATTAAATCTAGTTCTTGTGATTACAAATGAGAATCTTTTAATGGAATTTAATACAGACATAGGCCTTGGAAGAAAGAGCACAGAACTGCAGAGGGATTCAAAGACAATGAAATTATGTATTATGGTGGAGGGCAAGAGTCTTTCCAACAGACTAATCTGGCATCTTTGCACTAGAACATAACCCACTAAAAATGGCAGGGTTAAGAGACTACTGCAAATGAAAATACAGTAGAGCTAAACAACCTCCACAGAAGAATATGTTCACCTAGCACTGAACTTTCCTTTCTGTTCCCCAGTTAAACCATGCAAAGTGGAACTTTCTTCCACCTCTTGAGAAAGTTCATGCTTAAAGGCACTCCTGGGATGCTACAATTAGTAATCTTATCCATGATGTGGCATCAAAACTACTGTGAAAAGAATAGCTCAGCATACTTTTCTGATGCACAATGGCTCTTTATTGTCACCTCCTCTTGTAGTCCTCTCCCTATTTGCAGATAAGCTTGATTACACTTCCTTTAATGGAACTAGCACTGCCAAAAAACGAGGTTTCACTGTATGAAACCAAATTGCAATAACTGCTGGCATCATGTAAGCCAAGGCAATCCCATGAATGCTTCACATTCACAGAAACCATTACATCTTTAGATGCTTCTACAGACCTCACAGCCCTTTAGCAAAAAAATCAAACACATCGTTTTTCAGGTGAGTCAAAAGGAGGCACAGGAAGGTTGCATGACTCATGTAGTCAATAACTAGATGGCAGAACTAGGATCAAGGATAAAGTTTCCTGATTCTTATTCCTATGTCCTAATCCACTGCATCATGCTGCTTCTGATGAGGGTAATTAAATTTTATGCTTTGGGACTAATTTAATTGTCTTTGAGGTTCAAAAGGAAATTTCATCTTTTCAACCCAACATGCAGCACTGCTTAGGTGGGCCAGAGAGTAGCTTTCATTTTTTATTTGAATACTGAAAGTAAAAAATCTAATCTTAATTACAGTCAAGTACAGGGAAGGCTTCAGAAACACAGGCTGTCTTTTCAAAAGGAAGAGTAGTGGCAACGTGTTCTCCAGGAACTGAGTTCTCAATAGCCATGTCTGGGGACCAATTAAAGTGGGATTTTTACCTCAGCACTCAGCAATGGCTCTTCACAGCACGGCTGAAGTGAAGTACAACTATTGTGCTGCTCACCATCTATATGGTGGAAAAAAAGCCATGAAGTATTTTAGGTTCAAAGGCTGAAAGAGCAGATGAGAGGGAAGGTTTTACTTAAGACAACAGCTGTTCTCTTTAAGGATAACTCTGTATTCTTTAGGGATATGTTGCAATTATCTAGCAGCTTTAATAATCTAGACTTCAATATAAGGTATCAGTATATTCAAAGGAAGATTAAGGACTAGATAAAGGACTGTCTGGATCATAAGGTTCAGAAGGATTTACAGGACATCTACTTCAGGCATTCCTGCCCACTATAAGACAGTCCCAAACCTCCTGAGATGTTCCTAAAATCAAACCCCATATAAAGCTGTCTGGCTAGAAAAAAAATTGCCTGACTGGATTTCAGAGATTTGCAGAAACCAAAAAGGCTGGCAGATAATCCCCAGCAAATATCACCATAACTACAGCTGTTCACAGTGTTTGCCTGCAGCACAGAGGTAACCCTATGACTGCATTGGGTATGGGGTGTGCTATAGGCAGTGCAAAATCAGAATCATGAAATCGTTTGGTTTGGAAGGAACCTTAAAGCTCTCTCAGTTCCAATCCCCTGCCATGGGCAGGGACACCTTCCACTAGACCAGGTTGCTCCAAGCCCCGTCCAACCTGGCTTTGAACACTGCC
>JANHGB010051903.1:0-15887 GCA_026283785.1 Coracopsis vasa | reverse complement strand
GAAAGAACAAAAGAAAAAAAACCAAAAACCCCCAAAGAACAACAACAAAAAACCCCCAAACAAACTACTAACTAAATGAAGATTTTAAAGTGAAATACAAAATAATAACTTTGATTACTATACAGGAATAATCCATACTCCCTTAAATATTAGGATAGCTAAACCACCCACAAGTCAACGATACTTCAGTGGAAAACTATCAGAGCAAGACAGAAATAATAATACTAATTTCATAAAAATATCACTAGATAAAGGAAAGACTGTCATTAGGAAATAAGCCTGATAAAGGGTGAAAATTGAAGTCTTTTACTGAAAGTGAAAGCATATATAGAGAAGATCACAGTATTTTAAGAACCTGTAATAGTGAAACTGGAGAAACTAAATCTAATAATTTTCCAAGCAACCTACTGCTAATTTCATGTCTCAGTCGACTTTAAAGGACTTCCATCAAGGTTTTGGATACACTGATGATACTTATCACAAACCAGATGTAATTGGGGGAAAAAAACCCCAGAGATATTAGGAAAAAGGAAAATAAAGTCTGAGAAACTGTAGCAGATGAAAAAAAGAAGAACAAAAGCACCAAACAATAATTAAAATACCTGTAGCAGATTTTTATAGAAGAAAACAGTATAAATGTAATGTAATCCAAACATTTAAAAGACATGTACCAGGTTCAGGCAGCCTATGTAAGCATCTCTTGAAGGACCACATCTGTAGCTGTTGGACAAGAGGAAAAATAAACATCTACTATTAAGCAGACCTTAAATTATCCTTAAATCCCCTCTAAATTACAAGCAATGGAAAAATATGCCTGCAACAAAAAGCAGTGGAAGAAAACCATGAGGCCCACCTGGGACTCCTAACTTTGCTGTGCTAGAGAATAGAAATAATGAATGCACTATTAATGAAAATACCAACATACAGTATAGGAATACAACACGCTTTTATAATCATTAGAATACAAGCTGACTTTTACCTTCAATGAAATTCAGCACTCTATAAGGATACTAGTATAAGGCATATGAAGTGCATGTATTCATAGAATCATAGAGTCATAGAATAGTTAGGGTTGGAAAGGACCTTAAGATCATCTAGTTCCAAGCCACCTGCCATGGGCAGGGACACCTCACACTAAACCATGTCATCCAAGGCTCTGTCCAACCTGGCCTTGAACACCACCACGGATGGAGCATTCACATCTTCCCTGGGCAACCCATTCCAGTGCCTCACCATCCTTACAGTAAAGAACTTCCTCCTTATATCCAATCGAAACTTCCCTTGTTTAAGTTCGAACCCATTACCCCTTGTCCTATCACTGCAGTCCCTAGGGAAGAGTGCCTCCTCAGCATCCTTATAGGTCCCGTTCAGATACTGGAAGGCTGCTATGAGGTCTCCACACAGCCTTCTCTTCTCCAGGCTGAACAGCCCCAACTTTCTCATTTAAAACTTCAAAATAGGAAGAAAAAGTATCAAACACTACAAAAAAATTTCCACTTAAAATGGGACCAAAATGTTTTTAATACAAATATGAGTTTTCTGCATCACCTGTCATGAAAAATGTGCAATTTCTTCAGAAGACCAAGAACTAGAAACACAAACACCAGTTGGCATTAAGCACCTGAAAACTGAAAAGAGAAATCAGCTTGGGCTCTCAGTGGAAAAATTGAATATTTCATGGGAATTTTCCTCCAGCTATTTCTGCTTCAGGTACTTTTGACTTAAACAATTACAAGTTACAACAATTACAGGCTGGCCTAAATTCCACAATGTGCAATAGGAAGGCCAACTGCCCTTCCCAGGCAGACACGTTGCAAAGAAGGGAATATGTTCCTATTTTTCCTTTTAGGCAAAATGTGGGATCACATTTCAACATCATTCCCCAGTCATTACCATACTACATGACTGGTACCACAAAGTTAAGAAAACATTTAAGTGTGCAACCACCAAAAGCATAGCAGTTTGAGCCTCTGACAAAACATCCATTTTCATAGCAGACATCTACAGTAATTCCCACCAGGGAGCTGGACAGATATTTCCTACACAGAGATGAGATGGAAAAAGTAGAGTAGTGAAGACTTAAAAACAGGTAATCTGAAAAGAAGAAAGCCCTATGTTTGGAAAGAAGAAAGTAATAAATGGTTGCGAGAGGTAATTGCTTAACCTAGTTCAGTTGGAAACAGGAAAACATCTCTGACCTTAAAGCTGAACGCTCTGAATAAAAGTAGTTAAAAAAAAAAACCTATTTAAAGCCATTCTTGGTGTTATAATTGTCATATTACAAAAAAAAAAAAAAACCAAAACCTAAACCCAAGCACATTCTGTCTTTCTTGAAGGTGTAGAATGAGGTCAGATTTCTGCCAGAATTCTAGATAAAAGAAATACAGGAACTGCAAAGTGGTAAAGGAAATTCTTTAAAAATATAATTTTTCTCATTACTATACCCTGAAGGTGACTAAAGCACAGCTGTCCCACATAATGGGATTTTATGTTTTGATGAGGCAAATAGCTATGTGGGCATAAAGTGCTATGACTAGCAAATAAGTGCTTCCTATATTATCAGGGAAGTGCTGAAGAAGCACTTATGCTACGGGGATTTTTACAAACTGGTGTCAAAGAAATCCTGTATCTTGATGGCAGGGTAGGAGGCATGTCAGTAAAATTATTTCCTGGCTTGGAATCTTTTCTAAAATAAAATTTTCTAAAGCTGAGTAGTTCATAGTTTTAAATTGCAAAGGAAACTGTTTTGCAATGGCTCCTCTTTGGCCACACTTTTTTTAGTTTCTTTTTGAGGTAAAAGAAAGGGTAAAACCTAACAACTAACTACTCTGTGGGTTGTTTTTTTTTTCCTACATTCCATTCACTAGAAAAGTGAAATAGACTAGGAAATGTTATCAGTTAAAATGATAAATTAGGAATGTGTTTGTGGCCATGTTGCTATTCCCACTTCCACTCATTAGCCACAGAAGCCCACAGAATCAAATAGACATCTTAACATTACCTGTCCAAAAAATACATCGGAGGCTTGAACAGCTTTTAGATGCAGGGAATATAGAGCCTACTCAGTTAAATTAAGCACAGAAGCGTTCTATATTTCATACACACAGCCTATAGAGAGCAAACTTTACTCTGTCCCATGCCTGAGAGTTATAATAACCTGCGGGATGACCTGTAATTCTTGCCTGCTTTCAAGTTTGATTCAAAATATATTTTGAGAAAGGTCCATAAATGCAAATAATGACAGAAATAACTGAATAGATGTTATGTTTTTATGGCACTTTGTGCCTCACGTTGAACATTTGTTCAACAGTGTTAGCTGAAATGCATGGCAAGCAGTACTGCCTTGTCCTTAAAAAACATCTGCTTTATGACTGCTTAATTATGCTATTGATCAGATACAGAAAATATCACAATTGCAGTATTGTTTGTGTTGGGGACATGGATTTTTTTTCTGTTCCATAAAAACTCATCTGAATTTAGATAACATTGCAAGTACTGCAATGCTTCACCCATGCTCCATGAATTTTTATACTTCAGCATCTGAAGATGGAGGAATATTTCTCTGGGCAGGGAAATATGCTGTGTTCCTTCCCAGCTTCTTCCCAGGGATGTTTTGCATTGTGCTTTTCCTCTAGCATATGCTGTGAACAAGTACTGCAGGAGCAAATCAGGGCTTGTCCTATAACTGTACCAGGATATGGCTGAGTACTAGCAGTGTGAGAACTTTTCCCAACTTTTTCTCCTACTGCCACCTGGACAGCACTGAAACTTTGTGGGACAAATAACTGCTCACTGGAATACAGACACAAGAAGGTTTGAATGTGGGAGGAAGCAGTACCAGAAATTGCTACACAGGACTCCAAGAGAGGTGTAAGAAGGAAACTGTCATTGGTGATTAGATGAGCAGAAGATGCTGGGAAGACAGACTGAAAGCTGAAAGTCATCAGAAATGGAAGGTGGTTGCAGACACTGGCTCTGAACTCCAGCGTGCTCAGTGGGGTAGTGGGAAGAGGTTTCAGAAAGAGATTTGACTGGGATTTCAGAATAGAGGATTGAAACCTATTTGGCAAGAAGACAAGAGAAAGTCTAAGATTCATAAGAGGACCTGGACTAATTTTGTGGGACCTGGCTGAAGAGAGTAGGATTAGGGATGAGAAGTTTGGGCCAACATGTCTTGGATTAAGGGGGCCAAGAAGAATGGAAGCCAAAGACAGTGGAGAGGGAAGACTATCTTTTGAAAGATAAGGGAAGGAGTGAGCAAGCCTGAGGAATGAAGGGGGAAAGACTAATGTCCTCTTCCTACTCCCAAACTCCCAGTACTACAACAGAGCCCAAGATTTTACCTAGACTCGTAATGCTTTGCTGCTGCAGCAAGCATCTGTGTAATTCTCTGGTGAAGCAGGAAGACAGCAACCTGTTCTTGCCATTGCCAGCGCAGTTAACAAAAATGGTGGAGATGAAAGTAGCAGACTGAAGGGACTTTCTTACACAAGGCTTTTTCCAAATGTTATTTTTGTTAACTGAGGAATCTGAAAACAGGGCATAGGAAAGCCTCTTCCAAGAGAAGGAAGTACCCCAAAGACTGAAAATACCAAATCAAAGCATAATCATCTCACTTCCCTCCTCCCTGAGTGTATATTTAAACATTTTCCTCTGAAGACCCCACTTCTTTCTGTGCCTTCAATAAATCTTGCTCTAATGGTGAACTGGGACTGTTCAGTAAATGAGACTGTTATTTGCAGAAACCCTGCTGCATCTGCTGCAGAAGTTATGAATTGTCTAGTGAATAAGGAACAGAGAAGATGCTCTCAACATTAAAGCAGCTGAATGCTACCCTGGAGAAGTGGGTTCTGACCCTGTCTCTACCACAGAGTTCCCAAATGATGCTAGGCAAGTCCCTCTGAACAAAGTTTCACAGGTGGTCGTTTACTGAATGTTCCTCATTTTTGGGATTTTTGACTCGAGACCCCGGTATCAGATTTGCAGAAATGCTGAGCAGTACCAGCTGCAAGTGTAGTCACTGAGCACTGGCCTGAGCCCACAAACTACCCAGAAATGACGAACTCTCTAAAACATGAGGTTTTAGGTATCTTATATCGAATACACAAAATTAGTGGGTATTCTCTAATTTAACCTCTTTGTGCCTTCATGTGTAAAGCAGAAATAATACAATTATCTTCACATCACAATGCGCTTATGACTTTAAATGTATCAGTGCTTGTATAGCATTCATATGCTGTAATAGGGAAAGCGCAAAAAAAGTCTATACGGATGTTAGCAATACTCTCCTGAAAGCAACATCTGACTGTGTAGCAAATAAGGCTTGGGGATGCAATCAATGTTGAAATCCCACTGACTCATTAGTCACTAAAAGAGATCTATCCCATACATGCACTGAATGAAGGAAAGATCTTGTAGCAATAACAGCTGGTGATCGTGTCAAAATAGCACGATAACAATGTACACAGAGAGGGCGAATTAAAGTCATACCAGTCAACTTCATTTTGCCATGTTGTAACTAACTTTTCACTGCTTTATTTTTAATCTTAATACCCTTTTAAAGGAGTTTCCACTGTCTGCAAGGACAGGAGGGCTGTATTTTAAACTTTAGAATATAGTCTCATCTTCCTTTTTTTAAAAAAATTACAAACTTCTAAGGGGACTTCTTGATCCTTACCAGAAGGCGCTTTTAACACCAATAACAGATCTTCTTCCAAAATGTTTTGAAGACATTTGACTCAAATAGAGGTATTCTTACAAAACAACATTAACAAAAACACAAGTAGCTAAAAATTCCTTGCCCTCACTTCTCAGATTCTCAGTGTTCATCTCTATTTCAAAAAAGACCAAAATAACGAAATCTCAGATCGATTACGGGCACAAAGTACATACAACATAGTTCAGAAAGCTGTGGGAAGGAGAATCTCGGCGAGTGTTTACAGTCAGAGATGACAAACATACTGATAATGCTCCACTTGTAATATTTTCTCAGCTGAACTTGTAAATAAATTTCCAAGCAATGTCAGCCTCAGCAGCACCAGTGAGGAATTTAGATTACTAAACGGCTTCTGTCTTCTTACAGACTCCAGCTAGTTATGAGGTACAGTTAGAGCTTGAGACTGCCTGTGGCCAAGAAACCAGAGCTTTGGCACATCTCCTCATTTCATGGTTTCATTAATTTTATAGCTGTCCATGGCCTTCTAACCAATATGACATGAAGATCTTTATATGTATAATGCAGAAATATACATTTATATACAGATGAGGAAAGAAAGACATCAGGTCTTTTTTTTTAATAAGCAAAATTAAAAGCAGGAAAAGAATATGGCTATATTTTCCTCTGTGCATCATTTCAAAGTAATCAGATTGTCTCTTCTTCAGTGCTATTTGCCTACAGTTAAATATTAAGCATCAGTGATAACGAATCTCACAAGTGGCCTTTTAGAGTTCTTTCTTTGCTATTTCAGAGTACAATGACTGATGAAAAAACATTTGCTTGTGAAAATGACATAGACCAGTAATAACCTGGGAACTGAAAGGTACTAAATGAAAGAAAAATAAGCCAAACCAAAAAAATAGTTATCAGCTTTGATTGAAATTATCTGTGTCATGAGTATGGAATACCATGAGAATGCTAGGCAACAATTGTAAATTTACTTTTAGAAGACTTATATGATTCAGCATAAAGTTTATTACAAATAAATTCCTCCTTTTTTAATGGAACTTGAAACTTGCTAACATATATTAGCACCATCTCACAGGACAAAAGCAGTATTGCTACATCCTGCATTTCAGCAGGCATACTAGCTTTATTTTAAGACTCTTTTAAAGAAGACTTAAATGAAAGTATTACACAAAAAACACATTAAATTTATTATTATACAGAAATCGCTCTCGTGTGGCAAGAGGGAGTACAAGGCTAAAAGCAGTTCAGCTGATAAACATGCTTGTTTCGTGTCACTGCAGAACATTTCCCTTGCACAGATCAACCACAGATAATCCAGATTAGCCAGCCTATTTTGCTAATTGGAATGGATACCTGGGTGAAAATCCTCTCTTGTGGGTCATCTCACAAAAGAATCTAAGATGCAGGAGACTTCTCTGGAATGATGCTTCTTTTCTGCACCAGCAGTAAACTGTATCATAGAGCATATTGTCTTTGGTCCTACTGGAAGTATTTTTCTGCAGAATGCCCTTTATTTGATTTATATCTCCGAATATGTTCCCATTTTGCTGCTTCATCTCCAGTTAAATAATATATGCTTAAGTATTATGTATAATTTTGGTCTCCCTTTACCAAGAATTTATTTTAGTCGGGATTCTAGACAGCTGTTTAAGATAGCATGAGTATGTTAGTTATAACCCTTAGTATACTACTGCAAGAAGATTTTGAAGCACTGAATGTTGCTTGGTTTTGATAAGATCCTTTACTCCTGTTTACCATAAGTAGCTGCTATTGATCTCCGAATCATGTTGCTGTGACATTCCAGGTGATGTGTGACACACTGCATGAACAATTGTGAATTTAGCTGATGAACCTACTGAGAAGTAAATGAACTCATAGAAGAAAAAGTCACAAGAAAACTTTAGAGAGTTTCCACTGAAACTAAGAAGTTTCAATGACAAGTAGGGCCTAGCAGCTGGAAAAGTTTCTGATTTCTTGCAAAGACATTTTTAAGGGTTTTTTTATATTTACTTGGGATGTTTTCCATATGCAGGTGACTGCTGTCTTCAAAGCTTTTGGGCAGAATGCCTGAGAAACATGGGAACTCCTTTTGACATCTATTGCCCTCTGCTGCAGCGATGATGATCCTACTTTTCCTTGGTGTGTTCAGAGGCTACAGGTTCTAAATTTGTTGCAAAGTGCTCAGGGGCTCAAAGGGCTCAGGGTATCTGTTGATTATGCTGTGAGCTTTTCTGAATTGGATATGTAAAAAATTAGTTGCTCGTGATTGTGATTAACTAGTGTTAATGATCTATTTGATCCCTTCTGTCCTGTGTTCCAAATTGGTTTGATGTTATAAAAATATCAATAATCTAACCATAAAACAGCAAGGGTGTGCAAACACAGAATTTTCATTCATAAGTACTGCATGTTGTCATAAACATATCTCTTCGTACAGCTGGTGGAGACTGAGCAGAGGTAATTCCTTATCAATGGAATTCTGTATTTTGTCTAACACAGGGTGAAACACAATATGATGAGGCCAACTTCTGTATTGTTGCTAATTGCAGTACAAAATGAATTGTGACATAGGGTTCAGGAACTGTTCTGTTTTCTGACAAATTACGTTTTTGTAATCATAAGAAACTCTGGAAAAATACTGAACTTTTAAAACAACTTTTTCAACTGTTGGAACTGCTAATTTAAATACAGGCATGTTAAGCAAATCTTTGTGATACAAAGATAAGTTTTTTGGTGGCAACTCATACCTTCAAGAAAATAGAATTGCCATTCACTAGGAGGGAAGTCAGGGAGGTCACTCCCATGAGAAAGTGGAATGTTTAAATGAGGAATTAACAGGCATATTCAGATTCAGTATAGTAGGACAGTAGACAATGCAGACAGTGGATAATGTGGTGATAAAGGCAGGCAAAATTGCTGTGAGACAACAAAAGGCTTCTAGACTTTGGCCCTCTCTGCTTGTATGTTTCAATAACCTTTTGTTTTGTTTTGATTGGTTCATTTGCTTTCCCCTTCCACCTTGTACAAGTTTCACCATGAATTTCTGTTCTAAATGAAGAGAAACAGGAACATAAAAACTTATCTGGAATCAACGGATTTGGGGGTTTTCCCCCTATCATAATGGTGACACCTTCCCTTTCCTTTATAGGATTGGTTTTGTGGGCTAAGTTATTTTCACTAGTATAAAAATGGTCATGGCAAGACATCTGGACAAAACTGTGCAGATCCACTTGGTAAGGGCAATCTGTATAGCTGTAGCTGGTCTATAAGGTGCCATTCACACAGCTTCTCCATGGGTGATCAAAATACTGCTGCTCAGGATATGGCTCATTTACTGCTCATTTGAAGATCATCGTAATATTAACGGAGTCATTAACCCTGTTAAGAAGTCCTGGAAGAGAATCGTGCTTCAGTGACTCAGTTCCAGCAAACACACAAGTTTTAGGGCAATATCTACATGTGAGCTGACAGGGGTGTGAATTGCTCTTCTAGCAAGAGGTAAACCTCTTGAAATATTGGATTAGTGAAACAGCCATCAGGAATGAGACCTGAGGCCTCAAAAGTAATGGGAAGATTCCCTCCCACATTAACCTCTGTGAGTTCAGGATCAGACCTCGGAAAACCGTGCATGACACAGTCCTCACAAAAATAAAGTAGGAGAGTCATGCAATCTGTAGAGGGGAGAGGAGTCTAGAAGGAAGGTTCTTAGGAGGTTTCTGAATATGAAAGAAGCCAGTGTAGACAGTGAATCTGTGAATACAATACCTTTTTAAGTGTATGAAATAGAGAAGAACAAAAGCCTATGGCTCACACCATAAACAGACCTTTACACCTGCACCAAGTAACTAAAACTTCAACAGATATAACTAGAGGTGTGCCAATGACAAATAACAGCATCACTAACTATATTATGCACCTGCAGTCCCAAGTTATTTTTAGTTTTAGAAGCAAGGCCACTTGAAACATGTTTATGCAACAAAGAAAACTGTACACAACACAAATTCTTGTGTGTACTACAGGCTGGTCTATTCTTATCAGATAGAAAGTTTGTCCTACATCCTGTCCAGACTATACTGTTAATATCTGAAAATAAGCCCAGTCCTAACGCAACAGTAGAAAATGAGGATCTATCCGGCTCTTTGCAGAGGCTGCAAGAGCTCTGGGACAGCCAACAGCCCCACAGTCTGGTGCTACTCATGTACTGCACCAAAACCGAGTTTCCAGTTTCTTGCTTTCAAGTTGTGGGTGCATGTGTTATCTGTTGGCTGGTTGATTTTCAGGTTAGTGTGCTACTAGAAAACTCTTGGGATTGTAGCTGTAAGCTTGATATGTTGTCAAGTAGCCTAGATTTCAGACATACAATTCATAAGTGAAGAGATTAGAGTAGTACCAGAAATAATATATAGCAAATACAAGCCATTATAGATATACATTAGAAAAATATATTAGTCTATTGAATGACACTTAAAATTTCTAAAGTAGAGCTTTCATAACATAACACATCAGATGTTAGCAAAGGTCACTCACTGAAACTGCAGTACCTGAAGTCCCACAATTATTAAAAATCCATGTCCTCTTGAGTTCAGCAGCTGCTCAGAAACAACAGGAACTGCCTAAAGAGAGCATAGCCCATATGTAATTATGCTACAATGGCATTTAAGAACACAGTTCCAGCCTTACCTTTAGAGTATTTGAGAGGTAAAGAGGAGCCACTTGCCTTATGTGCCCTTGAGGTCTGATGTAACCCCTTTTACATTGGAGGTACTTAATTTTACAAACGAAAACTGACTTTTCCATCCACAGATTCTTCTGAAGAAGGACAAAGTACAATTTTGCTTATATATAATTCATAGGTGGGGAAGTTCTATCAAATCAAAGAGGTACTTTTTTTCTTCCTGAGGAACATGCCACAAAACAAACTACAAGAAACTTGTGTGATAAGGAGTAAGCTATGATTTACTTCAGCTATGTGTTCAGCAATGGGAAAGTACTTAAATTCAAAAGCAGCTCTGCAAATCTCTATGCATCATAGCCTGTTCTCCTTGTCTTACTTTTGTTCTCAGGAAAAGAGATGGAATGATAGCTCTGCTCCAGAGCCTTGAAAAACTCATTCTAGCTGCAAAGCAGGAATAGCAATGTGAACTTCCTTGTGATACACACAGCAACACATTCAAATGAACTGCAGTGGTGCACAGCTACCTGCAAATACCCCTTCGACCCTGACCTTACACTGCTCTCCTCTGTACTTCTCTCACTCTAATGTTGAGATCTGCATTGGTGTTGTCATTCATACGTATTTTATGATGAAAAATATGCTGTATTTCTGCCAAATGAGCAAGGGTTTTTTTAGATGCATGAAGAAAGGAAGTGTCGACTGCAGTTGAAACAGCTACCTGGACAGCACGGTGATGCTTTAAGGTCTTTAAGATGTAAAAGGCCCAGAACCAGTTAGATAGGATAAATTTAGGGTACTGAACAGAAAAAGCAAATGGAGGCCTACGGGGAAGAATGGTAGATGTCTAGCACCATGCTGGCTTCAATGCTTTTTACACGAAAGGGTTTCTTAAGTTCTGGTTCAGTCAAGATACCTCCTACTGACACGGCAGTATACATCATCACCCAACAATTTGAAAACATTAGACAAAACACCAAAATTATGAGGCTTCCACCCATGTTCTTAACAATTCAGGGGGGAAATTGCTGCATTTGGGGTTGGGCCAGATGACCTCTTCTGGTCCCTTCCAACCTCAACTGTTCTATCTCAACTGTTACTATCTGTGGTGTCTGATCTCTCACTCAGAAGCATCTAGCTGTCAGAAGAATTTCAGTAGCAAATGTGGCACCTGGATCACAAAGGGGAGCCAGAGAATTGCAGAGCAAAAAGCCAAATCACTGAAAACTACAATTTGGAACAGAAGGTACTGGAAATAGAAAATACTAAGGAATAGCCAGCAAAGCCTTTTTAAATTTATACCTCAGAAACACACAGGAACTATTTGAGGGCATCAACAAGTATGTAGGCAAGAGTCAGAAGAGTTTGTAGAGTTGACTTAGATTTCCAAAAGCTCTCCTCAGCAGAGGGCAGCCCCCCAGTGCAGGCCTGCTCAGCCCTGCACTAGTCAACATACTCATAAATCATCAGGAAAAGAGGCTAACATGGGAAGATATGATAAGAATACTACATTATCCAGGAAAACAGTGACTATGGCAAACTATGAAGAACTGCTGAATGACCCTATAGTACACTGGATGATGAAACACCAGCTGAAATTCAGTGTAGATTTAGATGAGAAGGAAGAAGCTATGCTATCTTCATATGGATAGTGATGGCTTCTGAACTACTACCAGTCAGCAATAAGGTCTAGGGAAATGGGATCATCCTCTAAAAACACCAGCTCCAACTCATATGCTGAGAGCAGCACCATCAGTTCAAAGCAAGATCAACACAGACAGAGGACAGAATAGACAGGAAAAGATAAAGGTCATTACATAGCTGTTACCATCTGCAGCTGCTGTCTCCTGCAGCCATGGTCTTCTGAATTATTGCATATTAATCCTCTGGAAGTTTCTTCAGAATGTCCTGATTTGGATGGGATAGAGTTCATTTTCTTCCTGGTAGCTCATACAGTGCTGTGTTTTGGCTTTAGTCTGAAAATAATGTCAATAACACACTGATGTTTTAGCTGTTGCTAAGCAATGCTTGTCCTGATCAAGGACTTTTCAGACTTTTATGCTCTGCCAGTAAGGAGGGACACGAGAAGCAGGCAGGAAGCACAGACAGGACACCTGAACTGAACTAGCCAAAGCGGTATTCCATATTATCAAATATCATGCTCAGTACATAAACTGAAGAGAGTTGGCTGGGAAGGACTTATTCTTGCTCAGGTAAGGCCGGGCACTGGTTCTGCTGGTGGTGAGCAATTGTATTGTGCATCACTTGTAGTTCTAGGATTTTATTCCTCTCTCTCTTTTTGTTATCCCCCTTTCAATAATAATATTAATATTAGCAAAAATATTATTATTATTAATAGTAACAATAACAATAATAATATAGTTAATTTCAATTGCTAACCTGTTTTTATCTCAACCCACACGTTTTGCCTCTTTGTCGATTCTCATCCCCACACCCAGCTTGGGGTGAGGAGTGAGCGAACATCTGCATGGTACTTAGTTGGTAACTGGGGTTAAACCACAACATCCACTAATTTACGGAAATGGTGTAGACCAAACTTTCAAGCTGAAAGGTTTAAATTCTATTGTAGGCTTAAATTTTAGGTTTAAACTAACAATAGTGTGTGTGTATTTACATAGTAGAATACAGCAAACTGTTCTAACTTGCTAACACATAAAGAGAAAGGAATGTTCAGCTGACGGAGGAAGGAACATCTCAGGACTGATAACCACTAAGACAGTAAATAAGACCAAGGATGCTGGCCTTCAAGATAGCAGAGTGGCGCCCGACATGGAACAGAACAGAAGCAAGGGCATAACAACTGCTAACTCAGCACTAGGACCTTGTGAGCGTGCACAGGCACAGAGGTCATTCGGTAAACACAGTGAGGAAGACTATCCACGACCAGCAGAGACCCCCACGCAGCAAGAAAGAGCATGCATAATTAGGATGTAAACAGTATAATCAGTTCCCAGATATCTCATGCATATGTAAATAATTTCCTGGAAACACTGTAAATATGCACGAGTATGCAAAATATATAGCTGCTGCTGGCAAGTAACAGTTGTGGTCACCTTTGCAAAACTATTAATGTGTGTGCCCAGCGCTGCAATAAAGAATGCTGTTTTCTAAAACTCCAAATTGAGTCTTAGGGAGTTTCTCCGACCAACTTTTATGGTAATACTATCAGCTTACTCAAAAAGCTTTTGAAGCTAGTCCAGCAGCAGCCAAACTGCTGGGGGTTTTGTGCTTCCTGGTGTGATACAGGGGATGCCCACACCGCGACAGAGAAGGAAGAATGAGCACTCTCACCCTTGGCTAGGTAACTATTTGCTCATAGGTGCACAAGTTATGAGTTATGAACTAGAGAACCTATGAGTCAGAAACTTCATGAATGCAGTGATAAGTAGTGAATTCACATTTTAGAGAAGTCTGTGCAAAAGGAGATTGAGCCCTTCTTTGACATGCTTGTCTTCTTTCCTAATGAGCTCATAAAATAAAGTTCAATTTACAGAGCACACTGTCCTGTAAATTTGAGATATCCAAGTGAACTGTGACACTCCAACCTCAAAAGTAATCAACAAATTCAAACAGTAGGGATTATTAGGAAAGAAATAGAAGACAAAATAATAAATATTTTATTGAAAAAAATGTATTGAAAAGCCACATTTGATGCACTCACATCTTGCAGACCATCTACAGGTCTGCCTCTTAAGGAAAGACTGTCTTCAGAACAAAGGAGGACAGAAACAGCCCAAGCCATAGAATTACTTCATAGAATCATAGAATCAACTGGGTTGGAAAAGACCTTTAAGATCATCAAGTCTGGCCATTATCCCAGGACTGCCAAGACCACCACTAAACCATGTCACTGAGGGCCCCATCTGCATGGTTTTGAACACTTCCAGGGACGGTGATTCCACCACTGCCCTGGGCAGCCTGTTCCACTGCCTGAGCACCCTTTTGGTGAAGACATTTTTCCTAATATCCAATCTAAACCTCCTCTGGCGCAGCTTGAGGCCATTTCCTCTTGTCCTATTGCTTGTTACTTTGGAGAAGAGACCCACATCCACCTCATTACAGCCTCCTTTCAGGCAGTTGTAGAGAGTGGTAAGGTCCCACCAGAGCCTTCTCCAGACTAAACAACCCCAGGTCCCTCAGCAACTCCTCATCACACTTGTGCTCCAGACCTTTTCCCTGCTTCATCGTCATTCTCTGGACCCGCTCCAACACCTTAATGTCGCTCTTGTAGTGGGAGGCCCAGAACTGAACACAGGATTCAGGGTGCAGCCTCACCAGTGCCCAGTACAGGGGGACGATCACTGCCCTGGCCCTGCTGGCCACACTATTGCTGATACAGGCCAGGATGCCATTTGGCTTCTTGGCTGCCTGGGCACAAGCTGGCTCATGTTCAGCTGGCTGTTAACCAATAAGCTCAGCACTTTGCCTTGTTGAACCTCATACCACTGGCCACCATCATCCAGCCTGTCCAGATTCCTCTGCAGAACCTGCCAACCCTCCAGCAAATCAACACTCCCACCCAACTTGGGTGTGTCTGCAAACTTTCTGAGGGTGCACTCAATCCCCTCATCCAGATCATCAGTGAAGATATTAAACAACCCTGGCCCTAACACTGATCCCTGAGGGACACCACTAGTGACCAGTAGCCAAACAGATGCGACACCATTTACCACCACTCTTTGGGCCTGGCCATCCAGTCAGTTTTTCACCCAGACAATAGTCCTCCTATACAGGCCATGAGCAGCCAGCTTCTCCAGATGGACACTGTTGGAGACAGTGTCAAATGCTTTACTAAAGTCCAAATAGACAACGTCCACATCCTTTCCCTCATCAGCCAGGTGGGTCACCTTGTTGTAGAAGGAGATCAGGTTGGTCAAGCAGGACCTGTCCTTCCTGAACCCATACTGAGGCTGCCAAACGTATTCCAAAGGGATTACACCGACATTGCTCCTTCATCACCTTTTTCATCTGGGACACCCATTCTTCTGGAGAACCTCAGCTTCAAGATGCCATTCAAATTAGGGTTAGGGTAACGGTTCAGAGAGCTACAAAGCCTTCCGCTCCAGAGATACTGGGGCTGCAAAAAGCAATCCAAAGGGTGCACGGCACTGCACCAACACCGCACGACCGCCCCTGACTCTACCCCTTCCTGAACCGGTCGTACCCCGCCGCTGGTTTCATTTGTTTTCCAGCCTCCGGCGGGCGGAGCGTGCGGGGCGGGGCTGCCCGGGACCCGCACACCTCCAGCTGGGGAAGGCAGCTTTACTGCGGCCATGGCACTCGCTGTTCAAGCACTGAAGTTGCTGTGCGCCAACGGCGGCTGCCTGGAGAAGGGCGAGCTGCAGCGGCGGCTGCCAGGCCGGCCCTCGGCGAAGCAGCTGGCGCTGGTGCTGCAGGATGCGCAGCAGTTCACGCTAGTGCAGCGGCCCGGCCAGACGGCAGCAGCAGCAGCAGTAGCAGCAGCGGCGGCAGCAGCAGCGGGGTCAGGGACAGAGGTGGTGGTGTTGG
>JANHGB010051902.1:13644-48763 GCA_026283785.1 Coracopsis vasa | reverse complement strand
CAGTCAATATTTTTTGTTTAATCGGTTGGTGATTTCCATTGTAGAGCGTTGCGCCATGAGATGGAAATGGTAGAGACACATCTACTTGCTCTCCCAAATTCAGCATCAAATTAAGTTTGATATTTTCAGGTGGATGCTCATTGCATTTTAGATGATATTCATAACCATATTGCCCATGTATATCATCATTCAGTTTACGCGACTTAAAGCTCACTGCTTGATGATCAGCAGTGATTCCTAAACAAATGATATTACTTTTGGTTAGAAGACGAATATCTGCTTCATTAGGGGTATCTCCTGCCAACAATTCAATTTTTAGGTCTTCAGGAAAAATTACAACCTTACGCCGCAATACCACATTTTGTGCGGTATTTTTAATAATTAAAGTCTTTACACCATATCCACTAGAACCCACATGATGAGTTAAAAGCTTTTGTTCTGCATAAATAGCTAAACTATCATTTTTTGACTGCAAACCAGTTTCTATATAACGTGCCTTAGGTCTTCCTAAAAAAGCCAACGCAGGTACCGTGGGCCAAGTAAACTTCGTACCAAAAAGATCTACAAGTTCTGATTTTTCGTGATATTTAGAGCATTGAATCTGATATTGCTCTTGATTATCACCAATAATTTCAATATCACCTTTTACCTTGTAAACATACTGGCCAAAAGCATTCGACAAATGCCCTGTGACACAGTCCTGAGAACTAAATTTATATGATGGCGGTAAGAGTAAAATAATTTCCGATTCTGCTGTCTTGAATGAAGCCTGCCCAATAAATGGACAAAATTCTCCTCCATCCTGTGCAAATGCGACAGGAACACTGCCTATTTCTAAACAAGTTTGGGGTAATTCTTTTTGATAAAGAATTTGATCTTTATTTTGTAGCGCCAGAATCAATCCATGTTGATAATTTTTTCTGGTAATAATTCGCGTTTGTGCACCTATACGTATACTCACTGACTTACCAGCCTCAGCCTCCCTCTGTTTTGGATGAGCTGTCACGGGAACCAGCCAAAGGCAGGATGTCAGCCCTACCAGGAATACAGGCAGAGAGCAGCGCCACAGCTATCTATGGGAGAGACACACAGTTTTTGCCCCTGGCATTGGAAGAACCACAGTGATACCAACCACTGAGCTGTCAGTGCACCCCACAGCCAGTTCGCAGCACGTGCTGCACTGTGCATGGACTGACACAGGTATAAAGGAGAATGACTGCCAGGATCATTCTTTTTTTGAAACCTTATGTCAGCTAGTATAGCATCATTCTAGATAATAACATGTCTCAGCCATTGCCTATCAGTTCTCAATGCAATTAATGAGTCTCTCCTGTGGCATTAGCAAGTTAATATAAACACATCAACTGTCAGCTGTGCTACACCCCCTGCTCAACACACATATGGCATGCTCAGTGTCCTACACTACCACTACACAGCCAGCTCTTGCCCTGGCTCCAAGGCAGGGCTGGTCTCTTCAGGCTGGTCATTAGAGGAACACCTCAAGCAGCTTGCACCAGCAACTCTCCTTAGCTGAGACAAGACTTACCCATTCCATGACACCCCTCTCCCACGTCCAGAGGGGACATTGCTGCATTGCTGCAGGCCCTAGAAGAGGAGCACAGCCTTTTGCCCAAGCTGGGATGCAGATTTGGCTGGACAAATTCTCTGCTCTTTCAATGAGCTATGGTGGATGAAGGCCCCTGAGGTTGAAGTGAAGTCCTTTTCTGTTCACAAGTGAGATTCTTCGAGGCACCAGCTGCTACTTCCAGCAGCACTAGGAATATCCCCACAGTAACACTTAAGCACGGTCTTGGCATAGACACAGAGTACTGCATTTTCTGTCCCTTTTATTTTACTCCCCATCCTGACTACCAAATAGTCACTGCACCCATACAACCGCTCCATCCAGCCCCTAGAGCAGGGCTCAGGGGGCACAGGTTCCCACGGCCGTTATCATGACTTCATTAGTTCCCATTTTTCTTAGGACCAGAACTCTTTTGTTTCTCAGATCCCATGGTGTTTGACTCACTGCACCATCTCTTACACTCCTGACAGATGCAAATGGCCGAGATGCATTTTTCAAACAGTTTGGGGTGGTAAGTTTTAAAGGATTTGCAAAACATCAATTCTGTGGCTGTGTCTTGTGTCTGTGTGTTCTTTATGTGTACTTTACTCTGCATCTGTTTTCCTATCCAAAAAATTTCAACAAAAACAGAGTTAAAGAAAACCTTGAATTGCAGATGACTTTCCTAAGCTCTTAGTCTTTACATAACTTAACATAAACCAGATAGTGAGAATGACTGATTATTCATACCCTTAAAATATGCTGTATTTCTTCACTGAGATGTCAACAAGAACAAGGAAAAGAAGAAAGCATTTCAAAGCGGAGATATGCCCCCAGTAGGAGGTACAGCTGTCACACCAACCTCTGCAAATTGCACTTTCTGTGTATGTATTTCATGTGTGTATATAACCATGCAAACAATTACTTTCACAGGTTTACAAAACAATCCTAATGAATGGATTGTAACTTATGAATCAGAGTTTCTGTGGGTTGAAGATCCTTGCCCTTCAAGAGGATGCTGTGTTGTCCTGGGCAAGCAGCTCCCTCCTTGCAGGCAGGCCCTGCAGGGCTCCATCTTACCCTGCTGCTGTTCATCCTCACCACCTCAATCATTATTCTAGCAATTTGGAAATATGGAGATAGTTTTCTACCAAGAGACATTCAGAAGACAAGCCCCACTCCAGGCAGATGACACAGTAATGATAATTATTGCCTTACATTAGCAGAAACAAAGGAGGAATGCCAAGATATTAAACACAGGACTGTGCAATAAGAATTTCTGACAGGTTATTGCCGTTGAACGGCCACTTTCCCTGTCTAAAAACCTCAGTCATTTCAAATAACAGCAGAGAGTTTTCTCCATAACGAATTCAAGGACAATTAGCTGGAATCAGCCAGTAAAACCTAAAATACTTCAGACGAAGTGTTATGCCTTGCCATAAAAATATATACACTTCATTTGTTATACTCAAAACCTTGTTACAGGCAAAAGGGAGTAACACATCTGAGGTACCAGGAATTTATTGCCAGTCCAATTACCATTTTACCAGCCTAATCAAAATATGAGAAGCAGTTATTATTAGTCCAGTTACAAGAGCACTAACACACTCCAAATTACCTAACCATTATTTTAAAAAATCTATTAAAAATACAGCTAACACTTTTTTAGGTAAATCTCCTGGTGTTTCTGCAAGGGGGCTCTGCTCCCACTGGTACCCATGGGCACCCCAGGTTGCTGGCACCCACCTACACCCATGCTTGTCTGCATTAATTGTGGGTTTACAGATAGGTCACTCAAGCCAGCAGAGCTCCTCATTAGCACTAGCAAGTCATTAATAAAAAGCAAGTTAAAGTACAGCCCGAATAAACTCAGGCAACAGGCACTCAAGCAGCCAGGCAGTTGCTGCACACAGGCCACCTCCATTCACACCACCCAATGCTTGTGCAGGACTTGGGGCTGCCAGGTCAGTACACATTTATGGCAATAGCAAAAGTAATGAGATATTGGATAGCACAGAAGAACAAGGAAAGCTCTGGCATGGGAGCATAGCAGGCATCAGCCAGCAGCCTGCCCTTTTAGATTTATTTACCATTAATGATGTACAACAATGAAAATAACCAGTCAGGTGTTGTTAGATGAGCAACAGGAGTTCTGAATGGTTCTCACATGGGCGCTTAGCGCTACGACATCACATTTTACATCTAAGCTAATCGTTGGGCTAATTAGGAATTTTCTTCGGTTTAGAAATCTTTTAAACACAATGTACTCATAATTTCAGCCCAACTATTTTGGCAGCAGCATTTCAAAGAACACACTCAGTGCAAACTGGCTTGTCACATAGAATCATAGAATCATATCCAAGGCAAAGCCTTCAGAGCTGCCTCGCCTTGTGCTGGCTCCAGCTCTGATCTACCCACAAACTCAGGCAGAGGGTATAAATTTAAATTTTGTCTTTTAAGAAATTCATACTGTCTAGTACCATTGATATCAAAGCAACTGGATGTAAATTTGATATTCGGTATGTATTTTCTTATGGAAAATATCTCCAAAGGGATGACTAAATTACTTCACATTGCAGCTTGAATTTATGACTTTCTCAAACATCACATTGATGCATTTGCCTGCCTCTGGTATTTTTCACCCTTCCAAAGTCAGGAAACATTGTTAGTCCAAGTTTACTTGTAAACAGCCAGGGACACAGCATTTTAACATTCTACAACAGAATAACTGTAAACAGCATGCCAGAAGTTTCTGAACAGAATTAAAACATTAAAGTAGCCCATCACAACATGTTTCCAGCCAAGAACTACCTTTGATTCCACCCCATGTGAGGTCTCAGACCAGTCAACAACCCTAATGACTGTTCCAGCACAGCCAAGGCCAGCCAGATGCTGTCTTCTACATTGTGTCATACCCCAAGGGACACACCAGCTGCTCCCTGCACTCACCCAGCCTGACTTTGGGATCATATGGCAACTCATGGCACAAGATTTATGTCTTGGACTTGAATGCAGCAGGAAAAAATGAAGCTTGTGGAGAATAACAGGTCCAGCAGTGCAGTGACATTGCTTGTTCCCTTTGTTAGAAGCCAGTACCTTCTCTAAAAATGATAAACAGCAACTAGTGGAAAGTCAGTTCATCACCAGACAGGCCAGGTCAGGGGGATGTGACAGTACTCAGGAGCATGCGTAAGTCGCCACATAATTCTTGTCTTGCTCATGTGGGTAAAGTGTTTAACATAATCAGGCAAGCGCAGTTTAATCTCCCTTTTAGTCCTAGCTGCTTGCTTTCAACTACTCTGCCAGCACACACATCTTCCTACAGGTCCTTCCTCCTGTCCTATCCAGCACTGAGGAAGGATGCTCAGCACTATCCTGCTCCTCCAGCAGCACTTGCTCCCACCTGGTGCTCACACTGACGAACGCCTGTTCAATGGCACACTGGTTCCCATGTTAGCAGTCTGCAGTAACCACATGTGACATTAAATGTATAGGTGACAAATTTAACGCCTGTTTTGCCTGTCCTGTCCATCACCATTTTTGCCAAGTCAATGTGTCCTTACACCAGAAGAGGTGCTAGGGGAACTCCTCACTTTAGCTTCATGAAGACACTGAAGGCAAAAGTTCACACATGAACAATGGCCATTTATTTTCTCAACACATTTTGATGGGTAAACCACATTTGCAATGACTTTGATAGTGAGAACAACAGTGAGAAACATAAGAGACTCGACCAGGTTCCAGGCTGCAGAGGAACTGGAAAAAAGCAAGTTATTTTAAAAAACAGACTGAAACACCAAACGAGCTGGTTATACCACTTTTGAAATACCAGAGACCACTGTCAGAGGAAGACTCCAAGTACCCTTGCTAAAACACACAGACTGATTCTCACGTAAATCTCCCTTTTTTACTGCCTCACTGATTCTGAATAGGGTGTAAAGATGAACAATGTTAAGATAAATTTAAAGCAGAGGAAGATACACCAAATAGGAAAAACTCAACAACCTTTTTTTGGGGGGGTGGGGGAAGGGAAGGATAAAAAAAGATAAGCTGAGATGAGATGAAAAAGAGAGCTGGTAAACCCAACAATTTCTTTTTCCACATCAAATAGTTACATTCTGGATAATCTGGAAAAGCAGAAAAAACACCAGTTCCTCCCACTTATGCTATTATTTCTTAAATGTTTTTGTTGCTTCAGACGTGGACTTGCAGCTGGGAGAGAACGGAAAGAGACTTGATATGAATAGCCCCAGCATGAACCAAAGCCTATTTAATGGCAGCTATTAGTAAGAAAGGACAAGCGAGAAACCTGGTCCTCAAGCCACAGGTTGTTGGCACAGCCTGGGCCAGGCAGCCTCAGCTTCAGAACAGCAGCAGGTTAATGCTCAGAGATGCTGGTGGGTGGGTTGATGCTCTCCCCATCACCTCTGCCTCCCTGAGCGAAGGGAAGCACAGTGAGTTCAGAAGCATCTGCTTGAGGCTACACCAAGGATTCTCCAAGACAGCAATGCAGAGCAGGTGGCTCTTGTCCTCCCCCACTAAGACACCTCGCATTTCTTGGGCTGGACCTCAGCAGGGTGATGGGAGTGAAACCAAGACACCCCTGTCCACAACACAGCCCTCCTCTCCCTCCATTGGGCACTGCCAGGCCATCAGCTGTCTCTCCATTTTTTGCCAGGCTCCAAAGCATCTACCTGCTCAGCAGCAGGCAAACAAATTGGTACTCTACACCCTCAGCAGGAGAAAAATAATGAAGATTCAATGTAAAAGCATACTACTAAAACATTGTAGATTCTGCTCTTCCCCCTCTTCCCCCCTTTTTTGTTTTTCTCTACTTTAAAGCATCAGTATCTTAGAAACTGGAATGTGTCTGCCTGGGTCAGAGTGCTACTATTTCACCATGCAAGGATGGAATCTAACAGAAAAAATCCCTTACTCTTCCTTAGTTCCTCCACATCAAAAAGATTACCAACATACAACCCTCTACAAACCTCTGATCAGAGCTGTTCGATTCACAAGAGGAATTTTTTTTTTCCCAATGAGAACAATCAACCATTGGAATAATCTCCGCAGAGAAGTGGTGGATCCCCCAGCGCTGGGACACTTAATATTCAGCTAGACAGGGCTCTGGACATTTAGTCATGCTTTGCTTATAAAGGTTGGACCAGATGATCCTTCCAACCTGGTCCCTTCCAACCTGGGATTCTGTGTTTCCATGAATTCTTGTTTTAAATTACATTTATTTTTTGATTTTGTTTAAGGAACCATGGGAGTTTGGGTTTTCAAAAACACCACTCCATCCCAGCCCCCTGAGCTGCATGCATCAAGTAACCAGAAGGCACCAAGGGCTCAGACCCTGGGGCTAGCTGTACCAAGCCACTGCCAGAGCCAGATTGTGCTTCTTGCAGACTGGAGACACAATGAGCCTTCTGGAATCCTTCTTAATGATCAGGCTGAGGGGAGGGAAGAAGAGAGCTTGTTAAAACAGAAATCCTGGACAACTTCATTGTGAAATTTGTTGAGCGAAAGAAAACCATCATGATTGAGCACCCACTCAGTGTTCCCCAGTCTTCACGCACCTCTTCACAGTTGCCAGCACTGCTGTGCATGGTAATCAGTATTTTATTATAAGTGGCAGTCACTGGCTGTTGTTCCATGCCACAAACATACTTTATTTAAAACAGAAGGAAAATGCGTGAAGAATTGCAAATGCCTTTTGATAAGAACTCCACAAGAGCCTAGTAAGGACACTTACATTTACTCCACAGTTATTATTGACATCAGAAGCAAGTGTGAAGAATGACTGAAGTGGCAGCGAGCTGCTCCCCGGTGTGGCAGACACATCTGATCTCAACAGTACTGAAAGGACAGACAGCACAGCAAGTGGAGGCAGCTCCTAGGGAGAGGTACCTGAACACATAGGTGTGTGCTGTATGTTGAAATGTGAAGCTGCCACACATGCACAGTCCAGGGCAGCTTTGTTTCCATCCAGACAGAAAAATCTCAGAGCCTTCAACCTGGAGAAGTCACACGAGCTGGAACTCAACCGCACAGTGACCATGACTATTCTGTCCTTATTGTCAGTACAGTTTAATTATGCTTCAAAAGGGGCCTCAAGACTCATGCCCAGTTTTCATAATGTTTCCTGCATGATTTCCTTGTAGTCACTGTCAGCATCTTCTAAACAAGCCCAAGGTGACATACTACAGCTGGAACAGTAAAAGGTGACAGAGGAAAGCTTTTTTAGCCAAAGAGCAGTGCTTGCTCAGTACAAAAACACTTGAGTAGTGAGGTCTTGTTTCACAGCTCCAAAAGCGCCTACTTGTGCACCTTTGTCTTCTGAAGAGAAAACCACCATTCACTTAGCAGCTGAACTTACCCTTTCCATACCTCCCTTCAAAAGGAATTAGCAGTGTGATTGAAGACTTTTCCCCTAGATCTACTTCAAGGAAACTTTGTAGCTGGCTCAGTGGGACAAGAGCCTTCATTTACTGGCTTGATCTTCATGTTGCATGCTGGGCAGATAGCTATTTAAAAGCACCAAAGGAGCAATAGTCCCTCAGTTCATTTGGTTTCCTTCCAAAGTTAGAAAACTTCTGCTTAAAAGGAAGTACTTTTCCTTATCACAGATGACAGAATCACAGGAAAACACCTCAGAGCCCCCTGCTTTAGCAGGACCTGTGTTGTTTGTGGCAGAGGTGTCTGTCATGGAAGAAGTTCCTGATGACCTGACAGTCCTCCCAGGGAAGCTGCTCCAGGCCCCCAGTCCCACTACCTCAGGCCATTCGAGGTATCTCCACTGGGCCACCCACTCTGCAAATCCACAGTGTTTCCCTGCCCACCACAGACACCAAGCAGATTATTCCTTTCCTCTTTCAATCACCCCCCACACTTTTTCCTTAAAGCACATTTGAAGACTATTACCATAATTGATAGCCCTCAGTCCCAAAATGTCATTTCTTGGTTTACATTTAACCCAAACATTAAACTGCTTGCTTTTTCCTGAGAGATTGTCTTTCACAGACTCATGCTGTCCCTGGACCCCCACCTCTAACAACAGAACCACAGAGGGACCTGAAGCCCAAGGAGAACTCCCAGCCCCTGTGGTGCTCTGGGGAGCAAACGCAAGCCTGCCCATCCTGCAGGACCGAAGCCTCCATGGTCTGTGCCCTCTCGCTGCCCTGTGCGGATCTCACAGCGGTCCTGCCTTCAGCCTGTGTCCCCCAACACTGTGCAATGCAGCACTCCTAACCCTGCTCCTCACACTGCTTTCTTTGGGTCTGCAGCCTTGCTTGGATCACACACATGCTGTTTTGGATCAGCCAAAGTCCTCTCTTGCTCTCAGCTCACAATGCAGGCTGAATTCAATTCCCAGAAATCCGTCTATTCTTCCTTCTCTGCCAGAGCAATGCTGACACCCAGTCTGGCTTATGGCCGAGGGCCTGGTACTGCTCTTGCTCTGGGCTGGGACAGGGGTCATTCTTCTGGGGACAGGATGCAGAAGTGTCCATTCCCAGCCAGCCTTGCCTAGGATTGCCCACTCAACACCAGGTATGAAAGCGGGATGCAGACTCTGAGGGCAGTCAGCAGAGCATCCAGCAGGCACTGAAACCCAGGTTCTGCCAGGAGACAAACCCCAGATGAAGCCTTTGCCCCCTGAGCAGGGGGCTGTGTTTTGCCTGCCATACCTGTCAGCACTCCAGAAACGCAACGGCAACAAAACCCACACATTCCCCGGCACAAAAATACCTCTGTGTGGGCTGAGCCGCGCGAGTGTTCCTTCAGCACCACATCCCTGCCGCCACGATGGGCAGGCAAGATGTAAAAATAGGGCTATCCATCTCCTGCTGCCTCTCTGCAGGATGAGGGCTCGGTTTGCAGTGGGGTTACATGTGCTGAGGGGTGATCCAATGCTGGAGAGGAGGAAACACCAGCGCTCACTGCCAGTGTAATAACTCCCCGGGCAATTGAGCTCTGCTTGACATTGGTTAACACAGGTCATCTTGGCGGTGGAGACAGAGCCAAGTATTCCAAGCACTTGATGCCACAGTAGGAAACCTGTTAATCTCCAAATTGCACCAGGTATTGGCTAAAAAAAAGAAACAAACCCAAACAGGAAAAACAGAGTAGAACAGAAAACTGCAGAGGTAGAGGTAGGAGTTGCAGAGCTGCTGCCAGCAGTGCCACTGGCTCAGGCACCACAGGTACCAGGGCAGGAGGAGTCAGTGCCAGCCACCACTGACACAGGCCATCTGCTTGCTCTCACACAGCCCTCAGACCAAAACCACCTCTCCCTGGAGCTGAGGACATCAGGCAAGTGGCCAGAGCCCTTCCTGCCATCTCCCCAGGGTCTGTTCCTCAAGCCTCCCTGTGTCTCTCAGTATGGCATTTACCATGACATATATCAGATTATGATACCAGTCCACTGAGGAGGCGGTGACCCTGACCATGTGCTCTGCAGCACTGGCTAGTGAGCAGCTAAGAGCCTGCCCCAGCCCTGAACTCACACCTTCCCTGCAGAGTGAGAACTGCAGTGTTTGCTCTGCACCATGCAAATGTTAAGCAGAGACAGCATTTCATAAACTCCATCTGCCACCACACAAAGCAGCTTCTGCTGTTGTTTATTTACATGGGTGAAGGTAGAAAATATTTAGCATCTGGGTTTTCATGGAGCAAACACAGAAAGAGCAGAGCAGAACAAAGCATGCAACTTACCCAGCACAAGTGAGAAGCACACAGTGAGCTAGGGCTAGCAGCTGTCCGAGGGACCTGCCTGTGTCTCAACAGAAGGTCAGGGGTTTGCTACTGTGTGGGCAGAGGAAGGGAAATCTCACTTGGTGTGTGCATGAAGCCCCAAGTCAGCTGCCGCACCCCTGGACAGAAGATGTCCGTATGCGCACGTGCTGTTGCCATTTCCTTCGGCCTGACCCCTGGCAGCCTGGTCAAACAGCATGCCTTGCTGAGTGCTGAGCACACAGGTACAGGACCCTAACGTGTGCATCCATTGCCCACACCCATTTCAACCACAGCGAGCACAGCAGCTCCTGCAGCTCGCCGCAGCCTGGCACCCATACCTGCATTTGTGGGGTGATGTTGAATGTAAGCAAGTGGTGGAAGCAGTTTAACACCAGGAGCTAGCTCATGACACATGCAGAGCCAGCTGTGCTTCTCCTGATGCCCCAGCTGCACCACACAGCCATGCATCTGCCAGACCTGACAGGACCTGGCCCTTCGCACTGAGGGAACTGCACTCTTTCATGAGGCTATTTCTGAGTGCTCCCCATTCACCAAATTCTCCCTTCAGTATCACTAAAATCCTTGAGTTCTGAGGCATTTAGGGATGAAGCTGCACAGCTGAACCGCACCAAACCCAGCATGCCCTTGCTGCAGAAACCTCCTCACTTCACCTGCATCACATTTTATATCTTATTTTAGCATTTACATTTCAGATCCTGGCCAGTAAGGGCTGGAGAGAAACTGCTGATCTGCCTTTAACTGCAGCAACAGGAACACAACCTTTGCCAGCAGCTGCAACAGCTGATGAACCAAGAGGTCTCCTCTGAGGTACTCCCTGTCCCACCTGCCCCACCTCCACACTCTCTCAGCCAGACTTTGCATCAGGGGTAGCACACACAGAACTGGTGCTAATCATCACAGTCCAGCCACGGGCACATCCTCTGCCACAGCCCAAAAGCAGCATTCTGGGGTTGTGCGCACACAGCAAGATCCATGCACCATATCCAACACCAGCACACAGAGCAGACTCCTCCACATGGTCTCACCTGAAACCTTCTCATGCGCTGTAAACCAAAGTCCCAGTTTTTATTAAAGAAGTTGCTCTTCCCTATGAGGGTGGTGAGGCAGTGGCACAGGTTGCCCAGAGAAGCTGTGGCTGCCCCATCCGTGGGACAAGTTGGACAGTGCTTTGAGCAACCTGCTCTAGCGGAAGGTGTCCCTGCCTGTGGTAGGGGAGTTGGAACTGGATGATCTTCAAGGTCCCTTCCAACCCAAACCATTCTGTGATGCTATGATTATAGCAGGCAACATAAACAGAGGAGCTGGTGCAGCACTACCTCCATCCCCTCAATCTATCTTGTTTCATTTAACCTGCCATTTATTAGTAAAATTCCTGTTTCGTACCTCTAAAGCATGCAATAGAATAATGTGTTCTTCTACAGTGTGATTAGGCAGCAGTTTTGGCTAATTGCTGTTGTCTTAAGGACAGGGGAATGGGACCATGCACCCAACGACTCTGGAAATGCCAACAGCAGGGCATGCATTCACACCTCTGCAGAGAGAGCACACAATGGCCAGCGTTCCCATGTCCCTCAGGCCAGGCTACTGTGCAGTTCACAATGCTGCCTCTATTTCCAAACAAGAAACAGAAACACAGCTTCAGCTCTTCTATATTGCAGGGATTTTTTAAGTTCAGTTTATTGCAGCCTGTCACAAGCGTTATTTGCAATTTGTACCCTGCTGTATCACTTTGAAGTATAACCTCCATCTTCACGTACAAGCTACAGTATTTATTTGTTCATTTAATGTTAGGGAGTAATCGGGACAGAAGAGATACTTGTGCACAGCATTTATCTACTACATCAGCAAAAAATATACAAATGTATTTCAACCCTGTGTAAAAAAGTACAATGCTGCTGTTTAAAGAGCAGCATTGTTACTCAGTGTACCTACAGAGAAAAGTTTATCCAGCACAAGTAACAGGAACTACTATGCAGCATATTCTAAAATAGCAGCCTTCACAGTTGTGCTTTATAGCACAATTATTCACCAGAGGTGACTCTAATTGTGGTGTCAGATATATTCACTATTTAATGACTTGAAAAGCTTCACAGCATGTTGCTGGCAAGACACTGCAGAGCATCTGAGCACCAGGCTGAGAGCAGGCAGGGACTGTCCATGCACCAAGAGCCGCAGGTTTCCTCCAGCAGCCCGCCCTCCACTGCCCTCCTGCACGTGTTTGATGAAGTGCTGTGCAAGGGCCAACAGGCCAATCTGAACCCCTGGTTAGATTTCATAAAGTAAGAAGCCTTTGACAAAGCTACAACTATAATTTTTTTTTTCTTTTAATGGCTTTAAACTGTCAGAGGTGAGATTTAGATTGGATATTGGGAAGAAGTTCTTCACCATGAGGGTGCTGAGGCGCTGGCACAGGTTGCCCAGGGAAGCTGTGGCTGTCCCATCCCTGGCAGTGTTCAAGGCCAGCTTGGACAGGGCTTGGAGCAACCTGGTCTAGTGAAGATGTCCCTGCCCATGGCAGGTGGTTGAAACTAGGTGAGCTTTAAAGTACCTTCCAACCCAAGCTATGATTCAATAATGGTTTTCAATGTAATTAAAAAATAAATGTTCTATCAAGTGTTGGCCTTCCACCTACCTATTGTAACTGGTTTCAATCTGACACAAATGCTAGACACACATACTTGATTTTAAATTTTCTCTGGTTTCAGTGAACTGCACAACAAAGTGTTCTTGTTGGGAAATAAATCTTTCCTGTGAAGGGTTTGAAGGCTGCAGGCTCTAGAGGGAAGCACATCAGCTGTAAGCACAGAGCACTGCACACCCTGACAAGCAGCACCCTGGGGACAAAACACTTCCAAGAAGCCAGCCAAGGACGGCACTGGTTTTGCAGGTACAGCTGGATGCAGCTTCCCGTAATCTGGCAACACCCAAATATCCGGCAGGTTTGAGAATGCGTGTATAGAAAACCCCAAGCTATTGACAGCAGACTGGCTTTTGAACACTGCTTTTGTGGAGTTCTCAGCCCTCAGGGCTGCACAATCCACTTCCTGGGAGAGCTCAGCTTTCTGACCTGTGTGGTATGAGTTGTCCCCAACATGCTAGTGATCTCCTAAGCCAGGGCAGACCCCTCCTGGCCCCCACAGGCTCAGGGCCCTTGTGAACACCAAAACACGGGGAAGGAAGAAGCTGCTGGCAGGAGGAGCAGGACCAACAACTCCCCCAGGTAGCACATGTTTTACAGGCTTTCCTCCCTGCTTCACTGCCTGGAGGGGGAGGTTTCTCCCCACATTCAGCCCAAGCCACTCGGTCAGCAGCTGGCAAGGCACTCTGTGGCCCACAGGTTCTACCTCTCCCCTGTTTTTCCCAGAGGCCAGGCACAAAATGCTAGCACACAACAACCTGTTCATCTCACTAACCTTCAAGAAAGGTTTGGTCCCAGTAGTGAATTACCCACTGCCACCACATTTGTCCTCCAAGGCAGGTGACAGGACATCAGCCCAGACACAGATTAGATTTCACTGAATTGAAATTCAGTAGGGTTTTAGGACTTTAAAGGTCAGACAATTTTTTAGGGATGAATACTCCAAAATAATGAAGATGAATATTAAACCACTTAGAAAAGAATGGATGTTTAAGAGCTATATAATTATTGCTATTCAGAAGCATAAGCACAGATGCAGCAGTGGGTATTGCAACCTGAAATAATTCCAAAGGACTACATTATTTCCAGTATAACAGGGAAAAGGGTTGCCATGTCATTAATCAACAGGAAAATGGCTGCATCACGGCAGATGACAGCAGCATGTTGACGTCTTCCTTATCTCACACATTTTTTACTGTCTGATACCCACGGAGGACCTCTTTTAGGAGCCTGTTTGAAAACCATTATCCAATGGCTTGTGTCAATGCTGAACCTGTCCACCTCAGATCTTGTGTGTAAAGGACAATTTATGGAAGAAAATTACTGGAAGATGTGGTAACTTAAAGGCAGCCTGCAATTCAGATGTTAAAGGGTTTTCCCATTGGCCTCAAAACTTCCAGGTTATCTCAACCAGGTGGGAACTGGAGGGTGGGAAAATGGAAGGTGCCCTCACCTGCCTCTGTGCAATCACTGACAGCCAAGAGCTCTCACCCTGGACCCCAAATCCTGTGGTAATGCAGGCAAATCTGTAGCCGCATGTTGGGACTCCTCCAAGGAAGGCACCTTCTTGGGTGTTTGCAGCATCCTTGCGCTGTTGGGAAGGTCTTTGCTGCCTCTCCTAAAATGTGCTGTTGCAGCCTGAGCAGGATTAGCCCAGCTGGGAAGCTTTTTGATCCTGTGAGCCATCACCTCAGTGCCCCTGAAGGGAGCTTGCCCGTTGCTGGAGTTTCTGGTGTCATCTCTCCTGGGCAGTATGGATTTTTCACAGGTACAGAGGCACAGGGACACATTCTGCTCCAGCAGACTAATGGGGAGTTGCAGCCTCTCATGTGCTCCTTCTGGAGGCTCTAACTCTGCTTCCTAACTTCAGGAACCATCTGGAAAAGCAGACACCAGAGTAGAGCTGTCAGCAGGATGGGAAGAGATGGTGCACCCTGGGCAGCACCAGTGGGGCATAGGGATGCGTGGCTGGACCTTCTGTTCCTGCCAGCTCTGCACCGATAACCAGTGCTTCATCATTAATGCCTCCAGTGCCAAATCAGTGCACAGAAAGGTGTCGTTATTCACAGGCAGTGGCTGCAGTTAACATGCTGACACGTGCCTTGGGCATGGTGCCTTGAGATAGTCCCACACTGAAGCAGATGCACAGGGACATTGTCACGCACCATGACACATGGCAACTGCACATCCTGGAAAGTGAACTCTCCAAATGGGTAGGGGCAGGAGGATACTTACAGGTGTTGCAGTGACGAGGTCTCGGCCAGTTCTTCGGCTATTTGCTTTCTACACACACGCTAAACAGACAACAGCCACTGGCACTGGACACATGAACAAAACACAGTGTTTCAGATTTCCATGAAAGTGGCTCTGGAAATCCCACAGCTGGGGCAGCATCAGGAAGCTGGCTTGCTGTGCATACAGCTCTGGCACAGTCCGTCTCCCTGCCCAGATGGAAACTTCCCAAAGGAGCTGACTCCTTGCCGCCCGAGGACCTTCTCTGTCCCAGGGTAGATGGACAACCTGGAAGTGGTTCAGTAGTCTCATAGTTTCCAGGAGACTAAAAGCAAACAAAAACACCCCTAAACCAACCAACTAAACAAAAAAATACCAAGACAAAACAAGCAAAAAAGACCAAGTTGTTAGCCGTGTCTATTAAACTTGGTGTTGTTCAAACCTAAGGATGCATCTAAGCACCGGTCCCTGAGCATTTGACATGGAAAATGGAGATTCAAATTCCCACTACAGATCTAGTCAAGTCTGGGTTGCCTGCTTCCCAGGAACTGATGCTCCACAGGCTGCTCTAGGGCTCAATTTGTCTCTGAACAGAAATTTTTTCTTCAATTAATGTTTCCCCTACTGTATACAAAAAAGAAAACAAACCAAGAAACAACAAAACCAGAACAAGACCATGATAAATCTGTGTATTTCTGTGAAAACAAGGTTTAATCAGAAAACTCCCAACTAGCTCTCCCTATTGCATTGCAGGACTGCAAGAGCCAAGTGCACACTGGAGTAAGGGATGCTGGCAGGGTGCAGTGTCTGGGTCTTTCTAGATGAAGATGCTCTGGAATAGCACTAAGATGTGACCCACCACACCACCACTGCTTGGCAGCCAGAGCACCCAGGAGGCTGCAGGGTCAGAGGGTGCTGCATCCCTATTTCCTGGATCACTGATGAGCCATCAGCTCCTCAGTGTCTACGGACATGTTTTCCTGACCCTTTCTAACCTATGAAGAAAAGCACTTTCCAGTATTAACCTGTTCGCTTTGGTGAGTACCAATGGTGAGATGTTGACCATGGAGTGGTGCCAGGCCTGTGGAGTCACTTGTAGAAAGAGCATTCAAAGCATCACAGTGTCCGCCTGGACAGCAGCCCACCTGCATCCCCAGCCAGGCAGAGGGTGCTTAATGCGTGGAGGTGTCAGCTGTTGCAGCACCCAGCAGGACCTAAGAAAACACTGTTTGTGGGCCAGAACATCCTTCAGCTTTATGAACCAAGGTGATCTGCATGATTCTTCACTAAGTATTCAAGATTGGGTCCCTATAACACATCATCTTTCCTTCTGGACCAAAGATAACAGGATATCTTTGCTTGTTGATATTCTTCTAAACTCTTAATATGTGGGTGAAATGCTACTAAAGCCATCCTAGGCAAAGCAGCTGCTGTTGCTGGTCCACCAACAGGATTATTCATGACAGTGTACAGCTGGCATGCTCTACTCCACAGACTTTCCAGGGTTTTTTTCCAAAATTTGATCCATGATTTCGGCACATTTCGCCCCAGTGAAAGCCGGATTTCTAACTAACATTGAGCTGACAGGTGGAACTTACCTTGACAATTAATTAAAATAACGTAGAAAGGAATCAGCAAGGGAAAAGCAGCTCTGCTATGTGCATGAAAGCTTGAAATTGGAGCCACTGAATGAGGGTAATAACATGATATTAATGTGAAATGAAATCCTGAGAGCTGATATGGTCTATGCAATGAATTTGGAACTTGTGGGTTTAATAAGGGTTTCAGCAGCTGCACAGCCTAATGTGGGATGTCAAAAGGAAGCAGCAGCCTCTCAATTCTTCTTGTAACTCACACTTCTGAGTCACGGACTCGCTCTGCCTAGCTGTTTTGCCAGTGTTAAGTGTCATCTGCTTGCAATAAGAAAGGTCAGTTGTCCTGTAACTTCACCAGGGAAGTCACTTCGGTCTGCAGTAAAAGAGGTTATGAGCTTGTGGACTCAATTTCCACTAAACACTTTACTGAAAATTAGTTTATTTTGGGCTCATCCTCTTCCAGAATCCAAGCCCCAACTATACTATACAGTAGGAAAGTGAAGAGCAAGATGTGCTGTTACTATAATCCACATCAAATATGCAGCGCCAGAAAGACACTTTCCCATACTTTGTGAGAATAAGAGCCATGAGTCCAGCTCCTTATCAAAATAGACATTTTTACCCCTTGAAGTCTCCATTGGCCATGGCATTCTTGTGCACTGGATGAAACAGGGACCACTCATTCCCATAGTCTGTGGGACCAGACCAGCACCAAGTTTTCTGCACATGCAAAAGCTATTCGGTGCTGGCCCACTGGTGAGCTCAGGGTCCTTGTTGCCAGTGCCTTGAGTGAACACTGCTGCCAGCTCTGCAGCCATCAAAGGACAAAGTGTAAGACAAAACCCAAGGGTGAGGCTCCTGTCTTAGCTCAGAGTCTCCTCCCATGGGCTTCCTTGTCCTGGGGAGATGCTGGTGTCTCTGCTGGTATGGGAAATCATGCTCAGCCAGCTGCCCAGGCTCAGCTCCATCACCTGCACACTGTGGCAGAAGCCACCAGTGGCACCAAGACCCCCACGGGGAGCAGCTGGGCCAGGGGAGCCACGTCAGGCAGCTCCACCTCCTGCCCTTCACACAGCCAGCATGAAGCCAGTCCCGCCGGCAATAAATGTTTATACTAGCTGTAATCTGTTCCTGAGAAGTTGTATTAAAGCTGGTTGATTCACTGTGGGTTTCATGGAAGCTATAATTATATCTGTAAGCCATATGGGATTCTTGACAGAGAAAAGAAAAAAAACCCACAAAAAAATCCCTGGTCTTGTTTGAGAAGCAAGGCATGATGGAGAGACCTGTGGTCACGCTGCACTGGCAGCATGGCCAAAGGGGCTGGTGCAGCCACATTAGAGGTGCAGCCCCAGCCAGGCCCAGCTGTCCCCTGCCCAGTTTTCCCATGTTAGGATTGGCGTTGCACAAGAGCTTGTGGCACGCCGTGCTCCATGCTTTGCCTGTTTCACGCCACTCCTGGCACCCAGTGCTGCAGGAGCCCATGGTGCCGTACCCCAGGTTCCCCGCCTGGCATGGAGAAGGGCAGCCTGGCTGCAAGGGAGCGGGTTTTCTGGGGCCAGCAGCCCCCTGGCTATCCCAACCACAGGCAGTGGCAGATGGAGATGGGGTGCCCCCTTTCTGCGCGAGGCTGTCACCCAGCACCAGAAGTCAAAGCAGGCTGGCAGCATCAGTGCCTGATGCAGTCAGTTACTCTGGGCAGGCAGCACTGGTGACTGCGGGCTGTGGCCAGCACAGCTCGGTGCTGCTCGCTGAGCAGAGCAGAGCCCCTGCACTGTACAGATGCAGATACCCCATTGCTGCAGTGCCCAGCCTGACCCCACTCAGCACTGCTGGGCATGCAGAACACAGGCAGCACAGGGCCCTTCTGTGCAGAGAAGCAGCACTGTGCACGGACGGGCATGCCTGCTGCCAGGTAGAACCCTCCAGATCAACCAACATGCCCATGCCATCGTAGTAAAACATTTATTTGTTCAGGTGATATAAGCTACCATGTTTACAGTTTGTGAACTCACCACTGGCGACATTTAACATGACTCGGGACTGCAGCTGTTGCCACCAGATTTTTTGTCATAATTTTTAAGTTTTATAAAAACCTTGGACACCAGAAAAAAAGGTATTTAGACTTAATGGGGCAGATGGGAGATGGGCAATCTGTGAAAGGGGGAAGACAGTTTATCAGACGCAGCCAACCTCGACGGCCTCTTGGCTTTGGCTGCAGCTTCAAGTAAAGGTTTCGGTAGGGTGAGCGTGGTGCAACACATTAATCTTCAGTGAGTTGGAATCGTATTGTTTTCTGCCGAGTAAGAACATCGGTTGCAACGTTTTCAGGGATCGGAGGAGGGCAGGCATCCTGCGGATCAGCCCCGGCTTCTGTGCAAAGAAACAAAACAGAGACAGTGAGGGGACAAGGAGCAGGATCCGGCCCTTCGCTGCAGCCAAAGCTGACCTGCCATAGGGAGGCACTCGGCGGGGCCAGCCTGATCACTGCACTCAACAGCAGCAGGGAGGGAGCAGGCAGCAGAGCCTGCCCTCAGCCCTGCACCCGCTCCTTGGGTGCCACCAGCACTGTGGGACTGGGGCACAGCAGGCAGAGCATGGCAGCTAACAAGAGAAAGGGTTAATGGCAGCCAGCATCCCCAGCCCGGTGCAGCCAGCCATCACCAGCTTCCACACCAGCTGGATGTGCTGGTGCTGCTAAGGGGAAAACGAAACTAATAAAAAAGCTTCCCAAACCCCAAAACATAATCAGTAAAGCTCATTGTTCCAGAATCAAGAGAAATTTATGGTTTCTAGATTTGCTCCCGCCTTCATTGAGGCCAAGCTTTTCTCCATGGCCGGGATTTCAACCCTGCATGGTTTCAGAGATTTGCACAGAAGTGAAAAAACGCCAGCACGGAGCAGTGGCTGGGCACGAATCCAGCACTCGCCTTCATGAGGTGTACATGCAAGAGAAAAGGTCACTGTGTTGAGAACGTGCAGATGTTTCATGGTCCTGCTCTGAGGTCCCACATTATTTGCATCAACCCATGCCTGTGTGGACAGCAGGATTGCTGCAGGAGAAGCATGGTCCCACCATGCCTGGCCTTGCTCCCTGCCACCCCGGCACCACTTCACTTACCTTTAGTGAATGCAAAACTGCAGTTGCAGTACATAAATGCAAACTAAACACCACGTTCTAAATTCATCCTTGCTTGCTGGGGGTTGCAGCTCCCAGCTGCCTACAGACCATCTGCGTGAAGCCAAGGCCAGCTCTGGTGGGGCTCCCTGTGTGACCACATCATGGTGCTGCCCTCTGCCACCCCCCAAGACCCGGGACCACAGCACTTAATGGTTTTCCTCATCTGCCCCTCCCAGTGCAAGTGTCCCCTGGAAAGGGGACTGCACAGCTGGCACACAAAACACGGTGAGCACCTCCAGAGAGGCAGTCTGGCACTCACGCGTAAAACTGGCAGCCCAGGAGGAAAAGCAGCTCAGCCTCAAGCCAGGCACACCAACTTGGTATCTACTTCCAGATTTATGACAGGAATGCTTTCTGAAGTGCAGCGCTTAAAACAACCTGAGGTGATGCAGCTTGTTCCAGAACAACAGAACCAGAAGCTTGTTCTGTTCATATTCATACAGTTTCCAACGTGGGACCTCTCAGCAGCCAGTGATGTGCCATGTTTGCTTTTTTCTCTTTTTAGTTTCCTTCCTTCCCAGCTAAGCTTCCTTCTTTCTACAGCAGCAGCCTTCACATCCAACTTTGTGAATAAATCAATTATATTAAAAGTCTACAGTCAGCAAGACCTGTACAACTTGCCTTTTCTTGGCATTGTATTACTGATGACAAGGCACTAGTGCCTTAACCCTTCAGCCCCACTAACCTGCGCACTTTTATTCATGGACAGCTCTACTGGTGTGAAAGCATGACTACAGCCCTGTTCAAACAGTAAAAGTCACTGTAGGGCATGTGTATTCTCATTTAGAGAGCTGATTTAATCTGATACTCAATGCCTAACGCAAGGTACCTGCCCGCAGCCTGCACAGAAGGGAAGGCAGCACTGCTGCCCATGAGGGGTGGGCCAGGGCCAGCCAGACCCTTGGTGGGTGCCTGATGCACAAAAGGGACAATTCAGCTCTGAGGCGGAGGGTGGCAGCAGGAGTGTAGCACTACAGAAGGACCTGCAGAAGGAATGGGCACCCTGCTCCTGGAAGCCCCAGCTGACCAGAGGTGCTGCGGTGCCATTAACTTACCCAGGATGGGCCAGATCTGGCAGCACAGGCTCTGGCACCAAGTCCAGACACCCCAATACACAGCAAGGCATGCAGAAACACATTTGCAAAGGGAAAATATAGGATACATGTTTTCTGTAAGCAGCACTCTTTTGACCTTGCCATGGCTTGCTTCTTTTAAACCAGAACTTTGACCAGCATTAAAATTACCATGTTACCAGGGGAAAGGCACTGTGTGATTTCGAGGCTGTTGTTACTGCTGCTTTAGGAGAGCACTAGCAAACCCCAGGTTGTGAGCAGCACTCTGGAACAAGACAGAAAATGTTCTTAAGCTATTGTAGTGCTGACACGATGCCACTCTGCAAGCAGTACCTCCAAGACTCCAGTTTCTCTCCATTAATAGGAAAAGAAGTGATAGTAAGTGGTAGCAGCTGTGACCATTACTACTTCTGGTTCCCTCAATTACTGGAGAAGCAGCACACTCCCTCTCCATGCAGAATGCCTGCTGTAGTTCTGGGTACAGTTCCACAGTGGCACAGGAAGGGCTGCGCTGTATCTTCTTGAGGGCACATGCACAGCAAGCACTGGCTGTGTCAGGACTGTTGGCTGTCAGGGCTCATTCCACCGGCATGGGATGCCCACTGCCAGCATCCACCTGGCTCAGCAATCATGCTAAGGAGTTGTGCAGTCCCAAAGCAGTGACCAGCAGCAGGGCTTTCATGGTCTCCAGGAGGCAGGAGCATCCCAGTGCTGCTGGCAGTAAAGCGCCAGCCTCCAGCAGCTTTGCAGGGATAAGACAACCTTGGCAGGCCCCCTTGGGCAGGCAGCATGCCCAGCAGCAGCCACCCCATGTGGGTTGCGAGGCCCTTCCCAGCCTGGGCTGCCCAGCCCCAGAAGCTGTGTCCCCTCTCGCAGGCACCGGACATATGGCTGTTGCTTTCCAGTTCACTCTTCCTTACAACGGGGCTGCCCAGGTGCATGGGGAGGGCCGTCAAACACACAGGAACACACTGGCAGAAATAAAGCCACATTGGCACCCAGAGCGGAGCAGTACCATATATTCACTGTAAAGAACATGCCCAGAACACAAGCTGAAAGGCAGCACAGTAAACAACTAACATAGCAAACGTTTAACCCACCAAAGCCCTGCTTCTCCAACCAGACATTATTTGTACCAGCCTCTTTAACACAACATGTATGCTCTGAGAAAAGGATTAGGAAAAGGTGTAAGAGGAACCATGTGCCAGCAAATTCAACAAGAATAAACAAATTTCTAAAGTCGTTTCTCCTCCTCTGGTGCTTGTCCAAAAAGACACCATCTCATGGCTAAAACCTGGGTTTCTCTATTCTTGATAAGCCTCTCAAGGAGCAGATCCACAGGTGGGTCATGCTCCAGGGGCAGGTTTGCATCTGCTGGATCAAGTCTTTGCTGCCTGGGGTGAAGCTGGGTTTGCAGCACTGGGCTAGCACACCCCCAGCACCCCAGAACTGCCCTACATGTCGGTACCCCCATGATCCGCAATGGGGAACACCCTGTTGGGGTTTACTGATATTCTCAGCTCTGAAGCATTAGAAAATGTTGCAGTACTGCACTTTGACAGTGACATACCAATGTTATTCTGATCAAGGAGCTTCTCAGCACTTTTTCTGCCTCAAACTGTTGGCAACCTCTGGTTTTGCAGAACAGAAAGGACAGAGAATTTCCTCCTTCATAAGGCTTTTCCACTGAATAAAACCAAACATCCTGCTGCACAGTTACTCCAGTGAAAACGGCAGATTTCACACCCAGTGCATTCCCAAGGGACACTCCTCTCTGCCAAAGAGCGAAAGCTGCATGAGATGAACCCCCAGCTACCCAGGTCTAACCATTCCTACACTATTAGCAGAGAATTAGATCAAACACAGGGACATATGGTCCTTCTAAGCTGCTTATACATATGCACTGTGGACAAAACACTCAGCTTCACTGTTTAGAAAATTATTAGAGTAAAAAATCAAAAATATTAAAAGAAACCTCCCTAAACCACAAGAAGCTATTAATATTTTAGCACTTTCACAAAACATTAGACACATTTACGTCCAATTTTAGACAACATATAAAGCATTTTCATTGGGTGCTTTTAAAATGCACGATTAAAACAAATACCTCAGCAGAAAACCTTTGAAGCTATCCCCATACCCAAGCGCTGGTGCTGTCTGCAGAGAGCAGCTCCTCGCTGGGCCATGACAGCGCTTGCTTTTACCATGTTTGACAGTGCCTTTGGCATCAGACTACTGGAGGTTGGACAAATACTCACTGCCCCTGAGAGTGTACTATCTTAATAGCTACTTTCTGTGCATACAGCCCCTTGAGAAGAACGTGGTCTTCCAGAGAAATCTAGGGAGGGATTTTTTGGGGGTGGCTGGGTTTTTTTTGTTACTTTTGCAGTAGGAAGTGGGCATTCTAATTTTGGGGCTTCATTTCCTTTTTGGTCTCTGCATTTCCCAGGGGAAGTAAAAGGGCTTTCTAAAAAAGAAACAGCCTCTTCTTTTTATGTCCTTTGCACCACTCCCACCCAGACTCTGTTTTTCCACACCAGGCAGTAAAATCAGAGAGCAACCCACGATGGCTGAGAGGAAGAAGGGTCACCTTGCCTGCGCATCAGCCCTGGGCTGCGGGGTCTCAGAGACCAGGGGCCTGCCAGATGTCCCTAGCCACAAGACATCCCCATCCGCAACTGCTCTCGAGCTGGCCCTCTGCCCTGGTTAGAACCAGGGCATCTTCAGGCATCTGCCTGGGTTACATTGCCCTCAAGAGCAAGCACACAGGGTGTAAAATGTAACTATTCTATCACTTTAATGACCACAATGCCCCAGTCAAACCTATTATTTGGCATTTGAGAATGCACTAATGCTGCAGAGTTAAGCTGTCTCTAATTTAAACATGATGACCACATGAGTTTAATTAATATGAATGGTAGATTTTTCCTTAGAACAAGCAGAGCAGAAGAGCCCCTCACACGTGGGGGGTTTCAATTGCTATCACCTATTGCCATATGTTTATGTCTATCCCACAGGCACTGCAATCAAACAGCAGGTTGAAGATGAGACCATCTTCCAGTCCCATTATGCATGGGGATTAAAGAGAACTGGAACAAACCATAGAGTTTACAAGAAATATGCCCCAAAAGTCTAGGAAAGACAGAGATGACCATTATCATCCTCATCAGTCGTCACTGTGAGTCACTGAATGGCTACGAACCAGTCTGCTGCAGCCCTGCCCTGCAGCTCTGGGGTGACCCACCAGCCCTACTTGCTGCCCCTGCTTGGCTTCCTGTCCCACACCCCAAGGTGCCAGCACTCTGCCTGATGCCTCCATCACACTTCCTGTCCCAGAGGAGTCCTGCGGGACTGCCGCGGTGCCCATGCCGCAAGGCTGCTCCCACACTTCCCGCAGACTCCCCTTGCCAACGTTTCACGCCTCATGCCCCTATGCTGATGGGAAGGAACAACCTTCACTGCACTGACTGTCAGAGCAGAGACCAGGTCTGAAAACGGAGCAGCAAACCAAGTCCCGCATGAGTTGGGCACAGCATTCCTGGTGCTGAACACATTTTTCCAGCCTTGGCACTAGGCAAAGCCATTGCTGCAGCAGGACCGGGCTCTCAGACGGGGCTGAGAAGGGTGCTCAGTGAGTGGCTGGTCACCACTGCCGGACCCAGCACCGCAGGATGAAGGTGCTCTGGTTCTACAGGTCAGGCACCCTCCTAGCATCCAGTGGCAGAGCCCTGCTGCTCCACCAGCACCCAGCCCCAGCAAGCCAGACGCCGGCAGGAGGAGAGGGACCCCGGCACCCTCCTCCTGCTCCTCCTGGCCCCACAGTAGGACCCCGTGAGCGGCACCCACAGGCCCCAGCACGGCTCCGGGGTGGCAGTTACCGCAAGGCTGGCTGGTGTACGGAGTGAATAGTTTATTTTACACAACATAACAACACAGCGTTGCTGTTCCTGTACAGCATCTGCCTAAAAACAAAGGCAACACCATTGTCACGGAAAAGAAATATACAGTCTGACCATTTTAAAAAATATCATTTTACTGATTGATCCAGAAGTGGCTATTTGTTAGCTTGGAGGAAATTTCATTTCCTTTATAAAAGGCTTTTTCTGTGAAAACTCTCTCTTTTGTTTTCTGCTACTGCAGAACCAGGAAGCCAGTCCTAGAGTAGGGAAGGCACTGGTGCTGTTTCATGCTTTTTTTTCACCCCTTAATCTTTTTCACCCTTTTTCTTTTTATTTTTATACTTTTTACCTCTGAATGTTGCCTTCGGTTTTGATATTAAATAAAACCAAATGAAAACTAAATAAAACCCTGTGTGCACTGGGTGGCTTATACAGAACCCCGCATGAACAAGCCATTAATCAGCGAGACAGCAGTGGACTTCCAAATCCAATTCCTCGGGAGAGGGGGATTCACACAACATTTGGTGTTTTTTCATTGAAATAAAAACTAAAATAAAAAAAGAAAAATAAAGAAAAAAAAAAAGCAGGTCACACAGTGCTTTCCAATATCCACTCAGAACTGGAGAAAGTTGCTTTTCCACTATCCACATCAGAGCTGTCCGACTGGACTAGCATCCCGTTCATGGACATGCTCCTTTTGGACCGCAGTCCGCCTGTGCCCCAGGCGCTGCCAGGGCAGCGGGACTCCATCAGCTCGCCGCCCAGGGAGAGCCTGCGCTTGGCTCGGGATGCGTCAGCTGGCAAAGTGAGGAACTTACTTGGCTTTGATTGTGCTCTTTTGTACGTGGGGGCCCCTTTGACAGAGTCGGGGGGACGGCTAGCTAACTGCAGGGCAGTGGAGTTATTTCTGTTAGTGTTTTGGGACTCGATACTGCTGACAGCTTCACTCTGCGGCTCGCTGCTTGGCTTTGGCCCCGACTTTCGCTTCTGCTTCTGGGAGACAGAAGTGCTGGAAGTCCAGGCGGGAGGCAAAGCGGAGGTAGTAGTGGCCGAGTCCTGGCTGGAGCCAGTCTCTGGCGACTGCGTCACGCCGTCGCTGGCAGCCTTGCAGCACTGGATGCCCTCTTCATGCCCAACAGCCTGCTTGGACATCGACTGCGACAGCACCCCGCTGCAGCCCTGGATCTGAGCCCCGTTCGTCTGTGAGTACACGTTGCTGACCTTGGTGGCCTTCTGCTGCCCGTTGTTGTTACACACCTTGTAGCGGATCATGAGGATGATGATGAACACAAGCACAGAGGCCACAATGATCCCACCAATGATGATAATCATGGTCCCACCCAGGAACTGGGACTGCATGAAGTGGCAGCGCACATAATCCTGCTCAGTGGTGAACTGCGTGCAGCCCACCACCCTGGTGGCGGTGAGCGAGGTGATCCCATCATCGTAGATCGCCAGGACGCACAGGTCATACACAGTCCCAGCGGCCAGGTTGTTGACCAGGAAGGTTTTGCTTGTGGGAGGTATCATTCTGGGGGAGAAGGAAACTAGTGTGAATGAACCCAGAAAACCCACAGGCACCTCCCCGCTGTGTGCCGCACTCCCTGGCAGCAATGAGTACCACCATGCAGCCCGCCAAGAGAGTGACCACGTCAAAAACATGAAAGAAATTGCCAAGCAAAGACAGTTTTGACCAGTGTGACTGTGACACCCGGTAGCACAGAGCCCCCCTGAACTCATCTAACACACCAGCATGTACACTTCCTGAAAATGCCACAAGGAATGCATTCACAGACACCCTTCTCCCTGTGTTTTCATAAAGCTGAGAGTGTTATGATCCATTTAACTCATTTAAACTTCACAACCTTTCTGCCAATCATATTAGTTCAGAGGATTAGAGATAAATTTGTATTATCTAAAAATAACACTGCTCAAGGTAATTTCCCTATTTGGGATGAGTCTTTTCCGCAGCTCCCACCATCTGCTCCACTGGCAGGGCTCTGCGTGGGAACCTGCTGCTCCAGTGGAGAGGCTGCCTGGAGCCAGGGGCAGCACATCAGCTCTGAGCAGCCTGGTAGGGCCCAGCACAGCAGGGCTGGGGCTGCCTTACCTGTAAACAAGGGAGTCATCGTAAGTACCATTGTACTGGATTTGGAACATACGTATCCCAGGTATATTCCTCTGAAAATTGAATTTCAGCAGAGCAGTAGAAGATGTTGCTTCCGCAACGACCACCTTCTTATCTTGGCTGACTTTAGTATCCCCATTGCTACTGCTCGCGTTGGAGCCTGACTTGGTGGAAGTAGAGATATCCGAGGAGCCAGGGTCAGGCTCATGGATGTGGTTCGTGCTGTTCAGCAAGTGGGGGAGTTTGATTATGTGCAGGTCCACTGTCTGCGTGGCCTCCCCAGCTGGATTGGAAGCAATGCAGGTGAAGGAGCCTGTATCCTTCACTGTCGTTATCAGCATGTCGAGTGTCCCGTTGTCATACACCACGGACCTCGTTGCGTTTGAAATCAGTTTGCCTTCAGGTGAAATCCAATGAATTGCTGGTTCAGGGTCCCCCCGGGCCTTACACCGCAGTGCTGCTCGCTGGCCCTCCAGCACCCGCAGCTCATGGGTGTGCCGGGTGATGAGAGGAGGCTCACACAGGAACTCCTCCTCAGGGATCGACCAGAAGTACCGGCCGGACAAGAGCGTGGGAGAAGCACAAGTCTCCAGGTCATCCTCCCTCGAAAGACGCCTCAGCCACAAAAGCTCACAGTTGCAATGCAAAGGGTTCCCACCAAAGCTCAACGCAAAAGTCGAGGGGCTGATAATTCCTGAGGTTGCTAGTACTTGAGCTCGCTGGAAGAGAGGATCAGGCGGTAGCTTCTGCAGTTTGTTAGACGTGACGTCCAACCTGGTCATCTTGTGCAGGTGGGAGAAGGTCCCCTTGGGAATATGGTCAATCATGTTATGGTCTAGACTGAGAGTGTGCAAACTAACCATCTTCTCCACGGCATCCCAGGGGATGGTTTCCAGGTTGTTGTAAGACAAATCCAATTCCTCAAGAGCTAAAACATCATCAAAAGCTGTAGAAGAAATTAAAGTCAGCTGGTTGTTGTTAAGTATCAAGTGGTGAAGATTGGAGAGTCCACTGAACATGTCATTTGTGATCTTAGTCAATCGGTTGCTGTTCAAATGCAAAGCCCGCAAATTGCGCAAGTCAGCAAATGCGTGAGGTGTAATAAAACTGATTGTATTCCTGGACAGCGTCAGGTCCACCAGGCTGGTCATATTGGCAAAGTCTTTCCTTTTAATGTTTGTAACAAAGTTGTCTGCCAGCCGTAACTCCACGGTCCTCCTGTCAATATTGGGAGGAACAAATAAGAGCCCTTTCTTGGCACAAAGGGTGGCAAGGTTCGGAGACAAAATCTGACAGACACAGCGCTTTGGGCAGATCTGAGCTCTCACCGCTATGCCAATGAACAGCAGAAACAAAAGCAGTTTTTCCATTGTAGATCAGGTTCAAGAGCCTGCAAGGGAGAGCAAACGTTTGTTAGTCTCTGCAAGATAAGCAAATGACATAATAAAAAAGCAAAGACAAACTGCCTGTGGTTAAATCGTGAAGCTGAGGTTCATGTAATGGTGTGTCATCCTTATGTTGTTGCCTGATGTCTTTATCGTTCTCCATATCCTGACACAAGAGCTGCTATACTACCTTCCAGAAGAACATTGAGAGACAGGTATCTTTACATACACACATATAAACCACAGATATCCAGACACCCATATACAAATGGTGTCAGCAGTGCCCTCTGGGGCCCTGCTGCTAGAGCTCAACCCTGCCATGCAATGTACCTCCACACCAGGCACTCCACCTTCTGAGAGAAGCTTCCGACCTCGCTGCCTGGAGTTACTTTTCCATAATGCCATTTATATATTGAAAATGAGAGGTTTTTCATGTGCACTTCACTTGCTAGGCTAAAACTCTCAGTGGCCTCTAAATCACGGCAATTCAATGAGTTTACAGACATCTCCACCAAACAGCTAAGCTCTTAATGCTATTTTCAGAATAAACTTGGAAGGAGCTAATTTTCTGTTATTCAAGACCCAAAAATGCAAATAGAACAATTAAAAAAAAAAAAAAAAGAACAAAAAATCCACCCCAAAAAAAAACCCACCCAAAAAAACCCACAAAAAAAACCAAAAAACCAAAAAAAACCACCAAGAAAAGCCCCCCCCAACAACAAGGGTCTAAATAAAAATGGAACACGAGCTAATTTTAGATCATCGTTGTTTTCCTGGCTCCCACAACCAGCAGTGCTGAACTCTTCTCCCAGAAAACCTGACAGTTCAATTAGCCTTATCTCATACCCTGCCAGATCCAGGATCTTCAGAGTATGGAAACAAGGAAGATAACAACAGTGCCCACATCAGCTAAATGAAATCATCCATCATGACTGTGCCAAAAGCTCTGCGAGCGCAGCGGTGCTGGTTTCTGCACCATCGTGCGTCAGCATCCCCCACGGTACAGGCAGGCAGGGAGAAGGCATTCACTCCTACATGGAACAGGAGGGCTGCAGGGAGCATGGTCCTGCGGAGGAAGGGAGACCTATGTGTCTGAGAGGAAACTTGTGCAGTCGTAAGCAACGGAGCACAAAGGGACTCACATTGGAGATGAAGCTCCCTTCAGGACTCATAAAATTATACATGTACAGATCGGATTACTCAGATGCATTATCAACCCAGAAATGTACTAATGAAGCTCATCTAAAATAAAATTAACTTTCACAACTAGCCATCAGCAAGAGTCTTGAATCGTCATGGATATTTAAAGACATTTCATGTCAGAACAGCAATTACTGCTCCTATTGTCCAGTCCATCCATAATCCATCACCAGTGCCATGCAAACTAAGAGGAGCTAACAAGTTGCAAAAAAGATGAGTGAAAACGCTAGCCTCTGAACCCTGCTCTTTAGCACTATCCATTTATTTTTTTCCTGATACTTCTGGGAACTGCTGGTTTTCATGACTACTGGCTTCAGTCCTTGAGTGGCTACTGGAAAAAACCCTCGAGTATTCTACTGCACTCGTCAACTGAGTATGCTCCTGCAGCATGGCCTACCACTACTGCAGTTCTGGGAACCATTACCATAGCCATTACCATTACTCCTACGATTAATTCTGGCAGAAAACTGTTTCGTGGGTTCAGTTTTGTCCAGCCTGTGCCAGCACTGCAGGTCAGGGTGGTCCTACAGGTGAAATGAACTTGGAGAAGAATGGTGATGCTGAGATTCATCCGGACTCAGCAGCTCAGGGCATCCGCAGCATGACTGCCAGGGTCCCCAGACAGCCTTGGCTGGGGACACTATGCTCATCTAGATTTGCTAACTCAATAATGCTAATTTAGATTTGTAGCTGTGATTAAAGTAATGTGCTTGGATTCAAGTTCATCTGAAGAACTATACAAGATTAAAACCAAACCAGCAAGGTGAATTTACACTTTGAAAATACTGTTACAAGACAAAACAGAGATGTAAGGAGATGCAGACTTAAACAACAGCTGGAATGACAAGGTTACCCACCAGTGGACGTGGGTTTTTTGGATTTCAGGAGAGCCTTTGGTACTTTCTCTGACACTATTCTCTGGACAAAATGCCCAGCACATGGCAAGAGCTGGACACAATGCAACAGGCAAACACTGGGCTGAAGGGTTGGGCTTTAAGGGCTGTAACAAATGGGGTGAGATCCTGCTGGTGGCCAGTCAGTAGCTATGCCCCCAGGACTCATGTTTAGGTTTAGGGCCAGTCCTGTCCAGTATTTCTACCAGTGACCTGGACAGGGAGGTGAGGACACACCACGTAACCCTGCTAATGACACTAAATTAGGAGGAGCTCCCCAAGGGTACTTATGGAGAGGTCTTGGATCAGAGCACTAGCAACCACCATCCCCATCGATTATAATGGGGAGATTCATCACTTGGGACCTGATCTGTCTGCCAGCATACCTCAGCCCTCCTGCACATCTGCCGGCGGCTGCTGGCACCATGATGGGCTCCTTGGCAGCCTGACCTGGGGAGGGAGGACTGACCCCATGCCATGGGGACAGGACTGTGCCAGCACCCGCAGGACTTTTAAAATGCCACCAGGTCCATCAGCTCTCTCATACTGCAGCTTGGGAAACTGTTGGGGGGCAAATGAGGAGGGCAGAGAATAGCAGTCACATTTCTCTTGGACCATGTACAAGTCCTGCTTGGGAGCTGGTCTCCACATTGAGCTGTCTTAACCAAAGCCAGAGGTGCCTGTGGGGCTCCCACTGCTGCCCAGCGTCCAGCTGTTCCTGGTAAATAGTTTGTTAACCAACCTTATCAGGGTTCTTTTTAAGTGTCACACAAGTTGTCACAGAATCATAGAACACTAGGTTGGAAAGGACCTTAAGAATCATCTGGTCCAATCTAGACTACATGTCCTAGCACCCTGGCCAGCTGAATCTTGAAAGTGTCCAACACTGGGGAATCCACCACTTCCCTGCAGAGATTATTCCAATGGCTGATTGTTCTCATTGGGAAAAATTTTCCTCTTGTGTCCAGTCGGAATATCCCCAGGAGTAACTTGTGCCCATCACCCCATGTCTGTTCTGTGTGACTCCTTGTAAAAAGGGGGTCTCCATCTCCTTAATAGCCACTCTTTGAATACTGGAATATGATGATAAGAAATGTGAGCAAAGCTTAAAAAAACTGTGTGCTTGCACAAATGCTCACAAATGCTCCAAGATCTGTATGTCATGCAAAGATGTACTGACACTTGCAGCTGAAGCTGTACTGGACACTTCAATTGACAGAAACAGCAAAACCACACATGGATCTCAATGACTGGGCCCAGCCTGTGTGCCCCCGCCATGCAGGGACAGGGACAGCCCATCCTCTCCAGGCTGGACATCAACCCTCGCCATAGGGGCAGCAGAAACATTTCACCACCTTGCTGAAAGAAGGCAGAATATTTGCATGTGGGTATGCTCAGTGTAGTGCAGTCTCATGGCTATGGCCCACAACCGAGATACTCTAAAAGACAGCAGGAACTGCAGGATGTAGTGGCTTAGAACAGCTGCCATAAGAAGACATGACTTTTGAAAGTCAGCCAGGCCATGCATCCTCTCCTGTCCCAGCACACATCATCCTGCACACAGATAACTTGCAGTGACAACAGCATTGACACAGCTTACAGCTCATTGTCGAAAACACCTTTTTGACATAGCAAAGCATTATCTGATTATCATTACTTAAAAAATAAAAAAGAAAGAAAGAAGAAGCATATTATTACCATTAAACAAATAGAGATATGCTAGTATCCTAGGAAGGTGCACATTGCTTATATTTACTACTTGGTGTCTGCAAAAAGATAGGGGTAGTCAAGCACCTATGGTGGCATTTGTGATTCACACAAAAAAAAAGCTCTCATATACCAATTTTAAATCAATTTTGTTGCTACATTTAATAATTTGAGTTATTCAATCTATCTATAAAAACTAACTACAAATCACAGTGGGCTGCACAGCTCATTGACATACAGATGGGAAAATTGTGTCTCTGAAGAGCAAAGGACCCCATCAGCCTCTGGCGCACAGTGCCTTGGGACTGGGGCCTGCTGCTTCTCCTACTGATCTGAAACAGCTAAGCCAGGGCACTGTCCACAGACTGCAGTTCCTGTTCCAGAGCAGAGGAAATCCTTCCCCTTATTCATTTTTCATAGTTACATAGTGGGTCTGACACTAGTTCAGCAGAGCAGGACTCTTCTTTCCTGTCAGCCCCATTCTCACCTTAGCCATGCTCCCAGTGTGGACGTTGGTCTCCAGCTGCCCCAAGTCCCTTTGGCTGTAAACTAGCCATCCCAGCACAGAGGAGGTACCTTGAGCTCCTTTGGGCCAAAGCCTGTGCAATGCCCAGGGCACTATGCCTGTCGGGGAAAGGCTGCGCCTGCTCACACCTCGAAGGTATCCCATCAGCAGTAGGGTAGGAAAATAAATGACCACCTACTGGTTCTAGCATCAAATTGAGGTCATGTAAAGGGCTAATGAATTTGAAATTTCTGCCTGGAATTGATCCAAGGGACATGAGAATGAAATGTCATGATGTACGCCAAGCTGAGATTGCTTCTCTTTCCTGATGTGCTGCTTGCTTTTTGGCTTTTTGCCCCATCTTCCTTGGGAGAAATAGGTTTTCTTATACTTAGTACAGCACCTGCTGCCATGTCCAGTGCTACAAAGGGTAATTTACATATTGTGCGGTACATAACATACGGAAGCAGCGGGATCCAGGAGACAGTAATTAATTAGCAAACGATTTCCACTGCATCCGATCCAGTTCAGATGGTAGGTGCTACATAGAGTCAACGTGCCGGGTAAACCCAATACAGCACTCTGGTAGTTGTTCAGAGCCAGCTGCTAATGCAGTGCTTGGCTCAGACATAATCTGTCATCACTGAGGTCATGACAGAAGCTATTGACTGTCTTTCCTAACCCTCCAGGCCTCAGCAGAAGTGGTGATTTTAAGGTCTTTGCAAATGCAATTTTGTGCTGGGGAAAAAAAAAGAGGTCTAGAAGTTGATGATGTTCACCTGCTGGGAATGAAGTATGGGGAAATAGCTGGCACCAGTCACCAAAGGCATCCTGCCGCCATGCTAAAATGGGTGCACAGAAATGAAGGTGCTGTGATATATGGTATGCCAACTGCTAAAACTACTTCGGTAGAGAAAAAGGAGCTTCAATTTCACAAAGGTCAATGGTTTGTAAGCACGCCTGAGTGTTTTGCTGAATTAGAAACACAGTACCTAAGAAAACAGAAACACTCAGATCAAAGAACCTCCCACAGAGGTTTCCCCAGGGGCTCTGCTGGCTTCAGCTGCTGCATGGACCACGACCAGGGGCCAGAACCACAGACCAGGACCATGGTCTCTCACCCCAGTGGTATGCACTACATGCTCCACCAGAGGAAAAGCCCTCACACACTGGTGAGGGGCAACATCTGAAACAGGCAGCAAGGAGCTCTCAGCTGCAAGGCAGCTTCTGATGTCCAGCCTGCCTATTAGCGCTGCAGGGAGGACATGCTGCTTTGGTGCTTTGACACTTGCAACACTCACTGCAGGAGTGAGCAGGGGAATCACCATGTGGAGACATGCTATGAAGGAAATAGTGTAGCCCAGTCTTTGCTAAAGGGATTCAAACACTGCAACAAATACAGCTGCACCCCACCTAACCCCTGGGAATTTTACAAACTAGAGAACATAAAATCCTGCTTGCTCCAGGACCTCTTTCGGCATGCCTGATGCTGCAGCAGAGGTGGTCAGATGTGCCCCGAGGTGATGGCCCCCTGTAAATACTGAGGAACAGTGCTGGAGGCTGGCTGGCTAATGAGCTGTTTCACGTAGCTGTTCTCATTTCCCTCCAGCCTTAAAGCCGCAAACGACAAGCGTGCAAAGCAGCGCATTCTGGGAGGCAATTTTTCTCCCCGTAATGAGGCGAGATTAAAGTGAACAATAACAATTATTTTAATTAAAGAGATTTCTAGAGAAAGCAGAACCGGTGTCAGTAAGCCCTAGACCATGCTGCGCGCCTGCCTGGCTACCTAAGAGCAAAGCTTCCACTGCTTTCCCAGTTGCAACAGGGCAATAGTGTTGAAAATAAAGGGTGAGGCAGCCACTGCCTAAGAGCTCGTGGGGGTCTGCACCCCTTCCCCATCATTATAGCAGGACAAAATGCCCACCCTAACAGTATATTAACTTCTTCATTCCTTTATTAATTAATTAACCATTCACTAAATTGGCACAGTTAAGTCTCTGAAGAAGAGTGCAAATATTAAACTGCTAGAAAAAATATTGGCTGCTGCACAATAACAACAATAGGATGTGCTACCAGGACTCCTCAAGCATTGCATGGGGAGTCCTGGTGTTGTGGGGACCTTCCACCTCCCCTGCCCCTCCCCATAGCTATCCAGAGGGAAGGTCTGCACTAGGAAGTGCTAGTGTCGTGGTTTAAACCCAGTCAGCCATAAATCAGAACCACGCAGTCTCTCTCTCACTTCCCCCTCTTCTTTCCCTCCCCCCATTCCTGGAGGGATGGGAAGGAGAATCAAAAGAATGTAACTCCCACGGGTTGAGATAAGAACAGTCCAGTAACTAAGGTATAACACAAATCACTACTG
>JANHGB010051901.1:0-22996 GCA_026283785.1 Coracopsis vasa | reverse complement strand
CATCACCTCAGCTGTCCCCATAGACAACCAATAACGCAGAGACATCAGCACACATAGGAGGCTGCCAGCACACACCCCCCTGTGTATAGTGCAAGCGGAATTAAGGCCAGCTCACATCCTGCAGAGCCCCAGCCATGTTCTTTGCAGGAGCTTCAAGCAGACTGAGATAATGAATATCAATATTTATCCACATTCATTAATATCTATGCTATATGGTGTAGAATGATGTCTCAGGAACCTGAGGAGTGCTCTCAGCTCTCTTTCAGAAGGCAGCATTGCTTCTTCCAGGTTGTTTCTCTCCATTCCTGTATCACCAGGAGAGCCACAGGCTGGGCTGGGCAATCTGCTCACCCTCCCACCTTCACCTGAAGCACAACCACCTCCAAATCCCCCATCTCTATCAGGTCTATGTCTCTCTTGTGCTGCACAAAGCCTCTGAGGACCCTGTGGGTGCTCACCCCAGGGAACAGGAGCCTTTCTGACATCCTTCTGCACCACCACTTGAGCTGCTGTTGCCACTTCCCTGGTGCAGGCACTTGGCAGCAGCAGAAGCTTCCCGGGAAGGGTCGGTGTCAGGATGAACAACGGCTGCACGGCAGCGCTGGGAAGCGGCACAACAGGCTCTCAACACAGAAATTACTCCAGGCACAAAGAAAACACCAACAAAGATCACGCTCAACAAAGGGGGGCAGGAATTTCACTGCACAAGAGAAGAGCAGAGGCTTTAAAAGCCGCTTTCATTTCTCTTCTGCAGCTCTGTGCACAGGCAGTCAGACTCCAGGAACGTCAGGGCTCGGGACACGCTGCAGGTCACCAGGATTTCCTCATTTATTGCTTGTTTCTTATATAAGCTCACTACAAACACAGGAGTCCTCAGCCCCTTTGTATTGTTTGGAAACAGTGAGAATGAATAGGATCTTTCCTTGTTCTCTCCTCTTCCTCTGAAGGGCTTCAGTAATGAGTGAAGGATATAGCTCACTTCTGGGAGAGAGGAGGCTATTAGAGCTGGTGCTAAACACCCACATCAGAGCCCTGCAAAGCAATGACTCCCTCCTCTCCTCCTCTGGGAAGTCACAATCCAGCAGCTCCACTCGGGAAACACAAAGAGGAAGGCACTACTAAAGCACACTGCCGAAAGGATTGACTCCTCCTGGTCCCATCCATGAGCAGATCCTCTTCATACCGAGGTTTCACTGCAGGGATGAGGATAGGGGTCAGCCCCAGGAGCCAGGATGGGGAGCTGCAGGGAGTGGGGTTGACAGGAAGAGGATGCTGTGGTTGGTATCCGGCCGGATGCCTCCTGATGCTGAGGAATTTAGGCTCCCTGCAAGCCCCTGTCACAAGGCCAGGTTGAGATGTGCTGTGACCCTGAAGTGATTATCGCCTTAAAGTAGGTTAGTGTGTTAATAAATTCATTACGTGCTGAGGTAGCCGGTTGTCTGAGGAGAGAAGGATTAAAATTACCTCCTAGATAAATTAGAACACCCTGTGGGGAAGGCAAAGAAGAGCTGAACCCAAAGGAGTCCTGCAGGAAACCCAAAGAAGTGACTAGAGGTGAAACCTGCCCTGTGTGTCACAGGGGTGGAGATCCTGCCTGGGGTCAGCATCCCCCCGTGTTCACTAACTGCCAGCATCACCCTCACCCAGTAAGCAAACAGCATGAGGAGGCATCAAAGAGGATGCCAACCTGCAGCTAAAGCTGCCAAAAATCCAAGGCCTGTCACCATCCTACCGTTGGGATGAGATAAACGCTCCAGGAGTGCCTCGTCCCTCCTCCCCGGAGCAGGCAGTGATTCCTAAGGACATTTCCATGAGCGGTGTATGATCTTTATTTTTTCCATGCACAATGACCTTTAAAAGTACTGGCTAAGCTATTTGCATTGCCTAGCCCAGAGTTTCAACAGACAGTGGGAAGACGAGCATTAACCTTAATGGCTAAATCACTTCATGCCACTCTGAAGATGGAACACTCCCATGAGCCGGCAAAAGACCATTTTCATTTGGGTATGATATGTTAAAACAGCAACAAGCGTCTCTTCAAGCTCCAAGTTACACACCTGCCAATGCTCCCTGGTTTTCTGGACCCTGGGAAGCAGCTTGCTTGGGGCGTCAGCAGCATTTTGGGATGCTTTGCAGAGGAAGCAGCACCTTGCTGCTATGAGATGGAGTGGGGAAGGCCATGCCCTGGCATAACCACACTGCCTTCAATTGCCTCTCGTCTCCCACCACACATGAACAAAGAGCCACAAACCCCAGGTCTGACCCCAAAACCACCCTCTAGCACATCCTGAAGGTTTGTGACTCCTCTGAGCTGGATCTCACACGTTTTCTCAGAGAAAAACATTTTGCAATGTGCAGGTTATATTTATACCCACAGTAAAGAAGCAGCACGAAGAGTGTCTAAATCAAATCACAGCCCCCTCAGCACACTGCTTGGGTGGAAATACCTGCTTTGGAGAGGGTTTGTTTGTATGTTCATAAACACAGAGCCCAAAAGGAGTAAGCAATGCTGAAATAAATTCCTAGAAGTCGCAATGCTCATGGCAAAATGCTGTGTGTTATTCAGCCAGCTCTGATAATTAAACCCTCGCATCCAGCCAAGGTCAAATATGGCCCTTATCCAATGTGTATTTACTTGCATGGAAAGGTTTGCAGTGATCCTAAGAGATTCCCTGAAAAGATCAGTTCTCCATCCCTCTCAAAGGCACAACAGCCACCTCTGGTAATACAGCTGTTTCCTAGCAGCTCCCAGCATTGCTCTGCAGTGATTTGGGGAGGAAGATGAGAGTGAATGTTATGGTAATCGCAGTGCAAGGTGTGTGTGTGTGCTCCAACACAGCCAGGGTACCCTTTTATCACATCACCTTTAATCACTGCTTAAATCCAGACCTGACAGAGACCACAGCACCCTCTAAGCCACAGGGAGGGCTTCATCTGGAGTGCTGTTATTAAGCCACTGCTGACACCTCTCACAGCAAGTGGCTTGCAGCCCACCCAAGCAGCACCTATATCTCCATGTACCTGTGTGTGCAAAGCAGTGCTGCTTACCCATATGCAGAACAGCATTTCCCACCCAGCATTGCCTGCTCCTTGCTTACCTTCTTAAATGTGGGCTATCCCAGAGAAATCCAGGCTACAGAAACCTCACAGTCCCCACACAGACAACAGGGACGTGATGGGGTTGTACCTGCCCCAGCCAATATGCAAACACAAGATGAGTGTTGGTGATGGATCCGGACCTGAAGTATGGAGAGGGGAACATGCCCATAGGACAAGCTGGCGCCTGGAGAAGCCAGCTCCCTGCCCCAGGGGTCGGTGGCTGCTGGCAGAGGGCACAGGAGACAGCGGTAACATCTCCAGCGACCAGGGGATGATTTGACACAGGACATCTGTCAAAGCCCTCGTACTACAAACTACTCGAGAGGGAGCATGTGATCGTATTATTGGAGCTTGTATTGTGCTGCTGAGCAGCGCTATTCTTCATGTCCTTTTGTCATTTAAGAGAGACTTCTGTGACAGCGTTTACCTATCACTTGTAATTCCATGCAGGCTTGTGAAGTGCCCTGCTTTGAAAAAACCCACACCATACATTAGATTTTCCCATTCTCATTTTTCTTGATGTACAATACTGTCTAAATCAGCTTCAGATCAGGCCTGTACATCATCTCTGGAAATGAATACAAATACCTCTTATTCCGAGTCAAATTAAATAATCAGGAGATACCATGGCCACTTGCATATTTAACACAACGAAATGCAAAGCCCTCGCTTTGCTGCTGCTGTGAAAGCAGCCACACTGCAGCCTCTCTGTCCCCATTGCAGCCACAGCAGGGAGATCTGATGCCAGCACTATCCAGCCAGGAGAAGCACCATGAGGATGACACCAGCCCTGGCTGCATCCAGAAGAGCCCAAGCACCAAGGTCCATGATAGGCTCCCCAGGGACCCCCTCACCACGTTTCTTCTGCTCTCCAAAAGGCAGAGGGATGCAGACACCACAGGATGCTGTGCCAAAGGGATGCAGACACCGAGCCCTGCACTAGCAGGCTGCCCCCAGTCACATTTAAGTATTCCTGCACATTTAATCCAAGCATTCCTTGGACCTTAGTGTTTGCTGCTGGTGCTCCTGCCTGGCCCAGCATCCAGGAGCAAGCACAGGCACTTGAGCTTGCAGAAGGTGCTAACAAGGAGCACCGGCCTCACAGCAGTCTTGATGGAAAGAGAGATGGGGACAGCACACGGTGCCTCTCTAGAAACCCATTACCTCCTTTTAATCAGCTGCAATTACTCTAATTGGGAGCAAAGAGGAGGCTGGGGAGCTGCTGGGGCTGCAGTTACTGACCCCCCCCCTGCTGTCCCTGCCTGGGGCCACGTTTTGACTGCTGAGGTGTGTGAGACACAGGGACCCCCCCTCACCCTTCCCCAGCCACCTCATCTCTCCCCATGGGGCAGGGAGCAGCACAGGCAGAACAAACCGCATCACTGCCTGCACCCTGTGTTCCCCCCTTGGCTTCTATCCACCTCCAGCAGCCCCCCAGCTCCCCTTTGTGTGCCCAGCCATGCCTCCAGCTGTCAGTGTCAGGCTCCCCTGACTTCCTTTGTGTGCTGGAAGCTGAATGCAGCAGCCAGGGCTGACACGTAACGCTGATGGAGATACTGGTGCAGAAGAGTTTTTGTGTTGCTGGCAAGAGGCTATCAGACAGTGCGAGTGGCTGCGTGCCCCCCTTCAGCTCACCAGCACAAAGCAGAAGAGAATGAAGCAGGGAATGCAGCAGGAATGCTAGAGGAAAACCTGCCTTGATGGCAGGCTCTGAAGAGCAGTGCCAGTCCCTACGCTGCCTGTGCAGCCCAAGGGATGGAAACCATCTGCCTGAGACAGGTTGCAAAGGGAAGACAGGACCCATGTAAAGGAGGTGCTCAAACTTGTGCTTGGGATGAGCAGGGCCACCAGCATCCTGCCTTTTCCCTGCCGAAAGCTGTGCTTGGAGATGGCCAAGCATACCCACAGCCCCTTGTCCTCCCTGCAAAGGACTTGGGGACATCCTCATCAGAAGCGTGCCTGGTCTAACTCCACGTTGGCATCACCACACAGCCCCACAGAGCTAATGTTCACCAGGGAAGCAGCAGTTGCTGTCTCCTGTGCTGCCCAGCATCCCAATAGGGTCAGCCGGGATCACTGCTGCCCGAGTGAGAGTCCCAGGCAGCGAGTGAGGGAAGTGGACTCGAGCATGGGACTTGAGTAGCAGCTTTTATGAGCTTTACACAAAAAAATTATGCCTTTATAGAAGCTTAACAGCAGGTAGGCATAAGGCCATGAGAAACAGGGAGGTGGTAATGGTCTTTTGAAAGTAATTCCTTTCAACCATAAAACCAAGACTTGATGAAAATGATAAGCCATGGGACGTGGCTGCCTGACAGTGTATTAACATAAACGCTTCAAGTGGCAGCCGCAGCGGCCTCGGAGCCAGCAGGAAAGGGGGAATTAGCAGCTTCGTCAGCTGATGTGGGAGCTGCTGCACAAAGAGCCCCGCCAGGGAACCGGCTGCGATAATTAATTGTTGGGCTGGAAATAGGCCCAACGGGGAGCTGCATCCCTGCCCCACGGCCTGCGGTAGGGCAGGATGGGAGCAGGGAGTGAGAACGAGGCATCATCACACCCCATCCCATCTCATCCCATCCCATCTCATCGCATCCCACCCCACTCCATCTCATCCCTCCTCACTCTATCTCATCCCATCCCACCCCATCTCATCCCATCCCACTCCATCTCATCCCATCCCACCCCATCTCATCCCATCCCACCGCATCTCATTCCTCCTCACCCCATCTCATCCCTTCTCACTCCATCTCATCCAATAGCACCCCATCTCATCCCACCTCACCCAACCTCATCCGTCTCCATCCCATCTCATCCCACCTCACCCCACCCCATGCCATCTCCTCCCATCTCATCCTGGTCTTATGTCATCTCACCCCAGTCCATCCATTCCAAGCGAAAACTCCATCATCACCCAGTGAACAGCAGGAGATGCTGTTTCTACCTCACTTGCCTTTGTGTTTCCTCCCTCCTGCTCCCTGGGAGACAAGCAGAAATCCCTGCAGAGAGGGCTCTTGGACAACCTGTTCCTAAACTCAAGTCACTGTGCCCTTGGAGATGCTCACTTGCACCAGGCCATGGTGTTGTCAGGTTGGGGGCTCTCTCCCTGCATTGTGCTCCCCATACCCGCTCCCCATACTGGACCCATGGTTTGAAACACGACTTCTGACAAAGGAATTCTCAGAATTCCAATGTCCCGGTACAAAACTAACAGTCCAGTTCACTGGTGTCCCTGCCAGGAGGGTGCGATTCGGTTGCACAGTCTATTATGTTCTAGAACGTGAAAGGTCAGGCTTAAATGGGATTTCTCATTGTAAAAGTCACCTACGTGAATGACACACAGTACCACCACAAGGCATTTGTAAAGCACAAGCCAGGATTACGGATGCACCATTTACTCCTGTTTATCCCTCAAACAGAAAACTGGAAAACATTGGCCTCTCCTGAGCCTTCAGCTTAGGAAATTCCTTGGAGCTCTGTGGGCCTTGGGGCAGGATTTCAAACTGAAGAGAATCACCAGGAGCATGGCTGGGGATTGGAATCCTGCCCTGAAGATTCACCCTGACTTGGGACCCATCTCAATGGGCATGAGGATGCCCTTTGGTTGGGTCCAGGCGCTGGCAAAGCAGGATGCTGCTGCAGCACGAAGGGATCCTGCTGATGCTCACTGAACCCAGGAGCCACACAATGCAGGCACATGGGGCTGGTCACAGGGAATGGACCAACAGGACACAGCAAGGCTGACTACAAAGCGGCTCATGAGCAGATGCAAGTGCCAAGGTCAGTGTGTACCCCAATGGGTTCCCCTCTTCACTCAGTAGCACCCCATCCCACCCATGCTCTCCCTGGGTATAAGCCCCATCTCTCTGCATCATCTTCAGACTACTCTTCGCGCTTCCAATTTTTACTGCTGGGATAAAAGTGTTTTGAAAGCAGCCTCCTTTGAGGACTGAGGAAAAAAGATCAAGATGTGAGAGCTGGGCTGTGATGGGAAAGGTTTTGGGGACAAAAGAACAAAGGAGCTTTGCCCTTTCGGGATCACACATCCTGCTCTGGCTTGCCACGGAAGATCCAGAAGAAAGGGAGAGCCCTTTCAGTGAGGAAAAGCAGAGCCAGGTTCAGCACAGAGCAGCAGGAGTGAGAGCAGCCCCATTATCTGAGAGAAGCAGAAATAAGACTGGGGGAAAGAATGACTTAAAAATAAAAGGAACATTAAAACTGATGTTTCCCGGAGCATGTGTGTGTGTTTCTTTCCATGAGGAGGGCATTTAGAGGGATAAGCAGGGTTAAAGAGGCTCATTCATCTTCCCCTTACAACTGTGCTGACTCAGAACCTGGTCAAACAAGTTTAATCTTTTTAGCAGTAACAAAGAGGAGTGGAAGGAGGGTGGAAAGGAGCCAGCCTGGATGGGCAAAGAGGGAGGAAAAGAAAGCACAGAAAGAAAACTTCCCTTTTACGGCTTTCAGTTGTTTGTTCCCCCATGGAAATCTGGCCTGAGGGGTTTAGGGAACAACAAGATGTCACTCGGGCTGTGGCTTTGCAAGTGTCCCCTCCTCTGGTGCTGCCAGTAGGATGACAGGGACACACTGGGGACCCACTGGGTATGGGATGGAGGATGTGCGACCAGGCAAGAAGAGGCAGGACCAGGAGGAGGTCTAAGAGGTCACTGGTGGGAATGGAACCAGAGCCTCCTTATTCCCAGGCCCACATGGTGCCTACCCAGATGCCAGCATCCCAAGGCACTGGCTATCCAGCTATCCCTTCAGACACAACCCTCAGCTCCCACCTCAGCCCTGAATACCTGGGCCAGAGGAATATCAGGGCTGGAAAAAGAAGCAGCTTTTGGAAGAAGAGCAGCACGAGGACACCGCTGCTGTGTCTCACTTGAAATGGAGGTGTTCAGCAGCAGCATTGCTCTGTAAGGAAAATGACCATCATCTAGGAGGGAGAGGAGAAACCAAACACATTGTGCAGACTAATCCTGCACTGGCTGGAAGATGAGGTCTTTTTCATCCTTAATTTCTGTGATTCCCAGTCATGCTGAGCCTGATGCATCCTCATTTATAATGTAAGAGTTAAGGCTGGGGCAACAATTATTTTCAGGATCCTATAATCTCAACTGTAAAATTTCACCCCAGGCTGGAAATGAAAGAGCAAATCCTTCACTTTGGCATGAGCTGCATGAGGCACAAAGCAGCTCCACTGCTAGCGAGTTACGCAGCTATAAATGCACATTAGATTCCCCACTTAACTTTGTTTTTCTGATCTTGAGCCAAAAATAAGATCTGAACCAAAATATGAATTTTTCATTGCGTGGTTCTGATTTAAGATGTAAAACCAGACTTGCGGGGCTGCATCTACCTGTGCCCCCCCACCTCCATTGCCCTGGGGATGGGTTTGCTGAGCACACACCCTGCAGACAGCTACATCCTCTGCTGTGCTGCTGAAAGCCTCTCTGGGATGGCTTGCTCTGGTCCTGCTCTGGATCTGTACCTGGCTGCACGCTGCCAGCCAGCTCTAGGCATCAAGGGAAAGAAATCCTGGCTCCACAAAGGAATATTAGCAAATCTTAGAATCGTAGAATGGTTTGGGTTGGAAAGGACCTGAAGATCATCCAGTTCCAACCTCAAAGAGCAGCATTGGGAAGGTCTGCACAGCAGCACCCATGGATATGAGCACAGGATCCCAGCCCTGTGTTCAGGGATCCCATAGGCAGCCTGGCCGCAGTCTCTGCTCTACTTCATGCAGCAGTAAGCTCTCCTGATGGAGCCACAGTGCTTTGGGAGCACCCAGCCTCAGAAAGGACATGTCTTGATGGGAAAGTTCAAGCTCTCCCAGGTCTGCTTCCCTCCAGACCTCAACAGGGGGGTGTTGGTTGGAAAGGGGATGCTCTGCCATGAGGGTGGTTGGGGAATGAGGACACATAAGCCCTGCAAAGCACAGCAAGCACTGAAACTGGGAATTCTCAGGACAGGGCAAGCAGACACTCACATGGATTGATGGATGGGGATTGGAACTGGGTGATCTTAAGGTCCTTTCCAACACAATCCACCCTGTGATTCTAAGAGGCCAACAGCACCTATCACCAGAAACAGCCACATATGTGGGGAAGCCCAGCCATGGCACAGTGTGTGCTCTGCTTCTTTGGTTCAGCTTATTTTGTCCCTCTTTTTGCTCTTCAAGGAAAAGTGGCATTCCCTGCCCCTGGATCACAGCCCAGCAGGTCGGGCAGGGCAGGTAGCAGGCACAGAGCCTGTCCAAGCACAGGGACACAGGAGAGGAGCTGGTCAAGGCTAAAGGAATGCAGCATTTCTTCGGGTCATAAAACCTGGCAGTGCTATGGCAGGCTGGGGAAACATTAATTACTGCTATTGTTACTCCAGCCATGAAAAGGAGGAATGGGCCCTGCTCTGGAGATGTCTGCACTGGTCTGGTCTGGGAAAGCATCCCAGGACAGCCCTTCTGCACCTGCTTAACATTCGGCTCATGTCACAGCGCTGCCCTCATTGGGGCTGGAGTAAGCAAGTGCTTTCTCCAAGCAGAGCCAGACCAAGGCCACGCAGACACAGGGATGGGAGGAAGAACAACAGGGAAGGCTTTTCCCTGTCAAAATGCCTGAAAGACACAGCAAGGCTTTGTCTGCAGGAGAGCCCACACCATGGGGAGGAGATGATGGGTGGCAGAGCAGGCCACAAGGGAAAGGGAAGCAGTGAATCTGTGTGCAGCTGCAGACAGATGTGGGTGCAGAGCCTCAGCCCCTGTGTCTGCATCAACCAAACGTGCCCAAAATGAGCTTCAGGCAGAACCCTTCAGCTTAAGAGTGTGAATGGCTGATTTAAACCATCTGATTCACCTGGTAGCAGGGGATGCTCTGTCTGCAGATAGCGAGTGGCAGCCCCAGGCAGCACCGGAGTGTGATGCACCCCTGGTACTTGCCTGAAGAGTGGACACCTCATCACTAGACAGCATTCAGTAGCTCCGTGGGGACCTCCCTGGTGATGCTGATGGTACCAGAGGAAAGCCAGAGCCCCGGTCTCCAGCCCAGCTGCAGTATTTACACACATGCATCAGGCTGGGGGATGACAGGATTATGTAATTTGCTCGGTACAGATTTGCTGCTCAATTTTGCAAACCGCAGCGCGTGTTTGTTTTTAAATACCAGATTAAACGGGCACATAAAATTACCGTAGCCTTGAGCTGATCCATTGCTCTATGACATTTAACGTTGGGTTGCATCAGTCATGCCATGTTGCGCTGCACCACATAATGGAATGTGACATGACTGATGAAGTCAGACCTCCCGCTCCATCACCAGGGAAGCCTCACCAGCCTGAGTGCCATTGCTCAGACCAATGGTGCAGCTGGTGCTGCCGTGCTGCTGCTCCTCCATGGGCTCTCCATCCAGGAGCCCCCAGGATGCACAGGCATGAGGGAGGGACAAGCAGGATCACTGGAGCCTAAACACGTGCAATAGGCTATTTCCTTTTGTTAGCTCCTTCTTTTGACTCTGGAGCTGCTCCATAATGTGCTCGCCTGGTGCTCAGCATCCTCACTTATGCCTCAGCACCTCAGGGTTGAAATTCCTCCAGGCTGGCAGAGGGCTACACACCCTAAGTGGGCTGAGGAGATGGGGATGGAAATCCATGCTAAGCTGCAGGGAAGCAAAATGGATTGGAGAGAGCATTAACTAAATCCTCCAGTGAAAGAAGCAAAGGGGGTTGCTGTGCCACTGGTGCTGCCTTTGAAGCATGAGAGATAATGCTCCTCCTTGGGATGGGAGAATGGAGGAAGCATAGAGACCTTGTGCTGGATGGATGGAGGCGAAGGGGAAAGGATGAGTGTAAAGAGACAGACAGAGCTGCCAAAGGGAGCCCTGCACCTCCTGTCTGTCCTAAACCTGCTCTGAGAGGGAGGTGAGGAAAATCACAGGATTTCTCCCCAAACCCATCAAAAAATGAGCGGCTGTGTCGTGGTTAAAGCTTTGCAAGCATCAAGTCCACCTCCGCAGGCACAGCTGTGCTGCAATGATGCAGCTCATCACTCTCGATGATGAGAGGGTGCCTACACCCTGCGAGGTCCCTGCTTCACCCCCAGCACGGGCTGCAGCCTCGGCCTGGGATGCTCAGCCCCACTGCTTCTCCCTGCAGCTCCTTCTGGGCACAGCATGCAAATCAGATCAAGGAAATGATCTGGGCTAAAAATAACACAGATATAATCCTTTAAACTGCTGGGGAGGCAATCAAAATAATGATATTTAGGGATTTGCATGCAGTAGCTAAATGATGGTATCTAAATTAGCACGAGGAGGAAGGTCTATGGGGCAGGACCAAGACAGTGGTCCACAGGTACCCTGCTCCCTTCCCCTTCACAGCAGAGCCAGGATCCAACTCATGCCCACACTCACCACCCCAGTCACACTCAGCAGACACACAGCTAATTGTAGGAAGATGGAAGAAGCGAAGGGAGCCAAATTGGCATTTAGTGCTTGGAACAAGTATTATCCCCGGCACAACTGCCTTCCAGAGAGCGGCACAGGGTGCATTCCCCCACACAGCACTAAATAAGCATGAGTTATTCATCCACAACCACTCACAGAAGTTTCCACGAGTGATCATTCGCCATACGTGCCACTCTGCCTGGATGCTCAGCACCAAAGGCACGGAAGGAGCAGGGTCAGCCCATTTCCTGCCCAGCACACCCGCAGCAGCATGCAGTGATTTATCCAAACACATGCGGTGGGAAGGCAATGGGCATCTCACTGTACCCCCTGGGTGCTTGCTGGTGCCTAAAGCCTCCTGGGATGCACAGGTTTTAGACACCAAAATGCATAGGATTTAGGAGCATCACCCCTGCTAAGCTCAGAGATGTGGGTTGAGACATAAAAACACTTGCAAACACCCCAAACCACTGTAGAAATGCTCCGTGGAACCAGAACACTGAACCAGACAACATCCTTAAGCCCAACATGGGGTTAAGCATTGAAATATCTTGCCACAGCATTTTGCAGATGATAAAACTCCACTTGAGTTCAAGAAAAGAAAGGAAATGAGTAGGAGAAAATTCCCTTGTGGGCTGAGGCATCCCATCCCATCCCATCCCATCCCATCCAGCCCTCCGCAGTGTAAGAGCCCTCCGGGAGGTGATGGGATGGGCTTGCCTCTTCCTACGCTCTTCCCAGGGCTTTGGCCAAAGGATCAGCAGCTCGGGCAGGCTGGCCCCTTGCTGTGACTGCTCTTAAATCCTTAAACCAGCTTAGTTTAAATGTCAGTGAAAGATCACAGAGCAGGAGCACATCCGTGCTCGGCCATCACGGTTCGGCTGACAGGAGGTAATTTGTTACGCTGCTCTAGCTCTAACATCTGATCTGATCTCAGATGTTAACTTCAGTCTCAAAAATGGGGTATGGGCAATAGGGACACCAAACTGGTTTGGAAAACTTTGCCTGGGATAGAGGCACCACCATCAAATTCCCTCTTATCCCTTTATTCCAGGCAAAAGTGGGGTTAAACATCCCTTCGTGATGCTATATCTCGGTGTGTTCTTTAGCACCCTTCCATGAAGACTCGCAGTGCTGTAGGTGGCTGCAGGAGCACAGCCCCAGTACAGCTCTCCTCTTCTCTATGATTCTATGGACACTGTAAATAAAAATCCATTTCTAAGGTCTCAAACCAATGAATTTTCCCCATGGATCTTTACGGAGTTGTTTAGTTCAAGCGCCTTTGTAATTGTGATGGATTGAGACAATCGGGCCCAGCTGTGGAGCGGGCAGCAGGAGGGAGCAGGCATGAACACGGACACTGGCTCGAGCCCCTGTAACAGATTCTATTTACACCAGGGACATCCATCAGGGCACGGCAGCCTGAGAGGCACATTCCATCTTCAGCTCAAGGGGGAATGATGACGGGAAGTGCAGCCCTGGGAATGAGCTTGTGTCGAGGGCTGTACAGAGCCAAGCTAAGGACTGCAGCCTGCCCCTTCGGACAACCCATGGGGCTTATACAGCAAAGTCACCAGAGCTGACTGTTGAGATTTAAAATCCTCCCAAATCCAATCCTTTAAGGAACAAGATAGAAAACTATGGCACTACTGGGAAAAATAACTCGCTAATACACCCCAGCTGCTGAGAGTGAGGCAGTGGAAGCGGTAAGGAAGCTGCTCCAGCACAATCCGCTGCGAGGTTTGATGCTAAGAAAAAATGAATTAAATGTATAATTTTACACAGCACTTAAAAAAAAATCTATTTTCATTTTCAGAGATTGGATTTCCTCCTTGTCCTTCTCCCAGCTCATTTTCTCTCTACTCGGCCTTATCCTGGTGATTCCTCATCGCGCTTCCAGCAAGTGTGAATGGTGAGTTGCTTTGCAAACTCTGCTCCCTCCAGACTTAGATTATTATTCGCTATTGATTCATTGCATCCATCCACAAAGATGTGTATTGCAAAATATCCAGGAGCAGTACAAGGAAAGCAATACAAAATACCATTAAAAATGTAAAGAACCAGTCATGCAGACAAAACACAAGATATGAGCAATGGCAGGTTCATCAGGCTGTGGCATCGGCTCCCAGCTTCCCTTCAACATACCCTAAGGAATCTGAGGCAGCAGAAGAGAAAGAAAAGGCTTGTGTCTGATCCTGGCTTTGCCCACATAAGCACTTCCAAAGGAGCAAAAGCAGCAGCCCTGGTAGAAGGTGGCAGCAGCAGGTCCAACTCAGTGCAGCCAACAAAGGGGAATACACAGCAGTGTGCAGCAGGGAGAGATCCCAAATCCCCTAAAGCCCAGTCTCAGCTATCCCACTCTGGTTTCTAGCAATCTAGAGCACCCTGTGTAACGTACCCTAAGAATGTACCACCAAGAACGTATCCTATGGCTGCCCAAAGCCATGGATAATGTCAAGCTCCTCACAGAAGTACCTGGTTGTGAGAACTCTCAGCATCAGACTTACTTACTGAAGGTGCTGTCCAGTTGACATCTGGGTCCATCGGGAAAAGCAGCAAAGCTGCTTCCCTACTGCCCTCACTCTCCCTGTTGTAATCCAGATGTGCAGTTTAAAGCTCATCTTCGCAGACTCCTCTATGAGCAGCACCTCACAGTGATGCTCCAAGGGCACTTAAATATCCCCGTCTCCCTTCCCCTGGCTATTCCTTCCAGAGCTCACATTGCTCCTCATCCTGTGCATATAGAAAATGAAAGAAAAAGGAAGGGGGAAAAACATGGCTTGTTGTGTACTCCAAGCAGAAAAACCTGCGTGCACAGAGCACACAAATCATCTAATTCAGGGATTTGCTTGTGGGAATTTAATATTCATTATGCACCTATTTTTATTTTAGTGCTGCCCATGAATATAACTGAACAATTGCAGTTGATTAAAGACAAAAAAGAAAGGAAACGCTAACACTGAGACAAACAAACACCGACTGGGTGGTAAATAGAAACACTCAAGGGTTTAATTCCCTCAATAAGAGAAGGGAGGTGGCAGTGAGAGCAGAGAGCTCCTGCCATTGAATTCCTCAGGACCAATTGTTCCTGGTTGTATTTTCCTACAAATAGTTTACAGTGCTGATGTAGTTTTTGCTTTACAAATGGTTGTAGCCTCAGTATAACACTGGAAGTTGTTCTTTACCCATTAAATACAAGGCTAAATTCATGCCTTCCCTCCTGTGCAGCGCATCACTGCCTCTGCCACAGCTTCCTCTTGTAGTTCATATGTCCAGCTACATACATATGTCCTGCTACAGGCAGGCTGCAACCACTTCAGCAGCATCCAGGGGATGGGAGAATGCCACTGGGAATAAAATCCCTCTCCCTCCACTTCTCCATCACGTAGCCCTGGTCCTTGCACCTCAGCACAAGGAAGCACCACCAACATCGGGAGATGTGCTCTGCCCCGCTGCATCCCTGGCTTATTGCTGCGAGCATCCTTGGGTCCTTCTTCTCTGTGGTATCAAACTATAAAGGCCTCTGTGTTTGGCAGCAATCTTGGGGAGGGTAAAAAAGCAATTGATTTCCTGACTTCTGCTCAGATTTTCCACCAAATTTAACACCCTCCAAGTCGTGCTCAAAACAGAGGCTCTAAGAGCATCGGGCACTTATTGTTAAGGTTTATTTTATTATACAATATTACAGCCATTCGAGACAGATTGTGTCCCCTGGCAGATCCTGAGAGGTTTTTTTCCTTGTATTCATTAGAAGGAAAAGAAAGGGCTTGCAAAAAGTGGGAAATCCCCAATTTCACTTAAATTGAGAGCGTTCCAGGGACTTCACCTTCGAGAAGGCAGCGAGATAATTTACATTCTGACCTAGATTTCTAACCCAAATGTATTTGCCTGAATGTGAAATGACATTTCATTTGCTCAAGGGTTCTCTTTATTTATTTAATTATCAAAGGAAAGGGAGGGGAGGGTTGGGGAATCTCAGATCCTAGCAAAAGAGTTGGGAAAAGACAACACAAATTCTATGGCCACACATAAGTGAGGGAAGAGTGGTCCCTGAGGGGTGCCCACACATTGCTCCATGTGCTATGAAAGTCCAAATAAGCTGAAGCTCAAGTCTAGCTTCAGCAAGTGCTTTTGCCCAGTGGGACCTCAGGCCCTGGTCAATCTGTGCTCTGGTCCATGTGGCACCAGGAGCTAAGATGACAATGGGAAAGCCCAAGGATGCTTGCAATCTTCCTAAATGTTTCCAGAAAGCTGGAGCCCCAAACAATGTGAAATCAAGGTTTTAGCATGTAGGAAAAATGCTATCTCCATCTATGGGAGAGTCCATGAAACAGCTCTGACAGACCTCCCCCAACCACTGAACATTTTACCTTCAGTTTGGCACTTTCTGGGTTTCTTTCCCAACTAACTCAGTGCTGAGAATGGCCAACAGTTGCTGTTATGCAGGATGGAGGAAAGCAGCAACCAGCAACAGAAAAGGCAGAGGTGGGAGTCCTGGTGACCCCATGCCTCCTATGGACACTGCCAAGTCTCTTCCTTGCTTCCATCCTCCTCTAACTCACACCATTCCTGCTGTCCTTATAATGTCTTTTGTCATCAGGAAGCGTTTGTGGCACTTAGTTCCATGTGATAATCTTTTCCTGTGCCTCTTCCCTCTCTGCACATCTCTGATGGAATCACACTGTGCTGGATGGTTTCCTGCTCCAGGAGGAACAAGGGCAGCAGCAGATCTAAGTAAGAGAGTGGCAGGACCCTCCAGCAGGCCCTTTGAAGTCCCCCATCTAAGACACTCTGTAAAAGGCATGTAAGGAAGGAAGGACGAGCCTTAATATTGCACCATGGAGCTAATCATCATAGAGAGAAGCCTTTGTGCGCTGTGAAGAGCAGCTCAAAGCAGTCCAGCTCAAGTGCAGTCAACAACCCCTTGTTCTGACACAAACAGATGCTCAGGAGGACAGACGAATGGGAAAACCAGGAGAAAATGACATAATCACAAAGGAGCACCTTTGAATATGAGTGTGCTAAGATGAAACCTGCCCCTGCCCTCCATCCGCTTACCAGCAGGTCCCTGGAATGGTTATTCCTGGTGTATGATGAGAAGCAAGTCATTAGCTCTGTGTTTGCTGGCAGCCAGTGCCTGACCTGCTGAATGCATCTGGCTAAGAGGTTTATTTTCCTCTATTCCTGACAGAGTCATCCTTCAAAAGGAGCATGTTTCTGTCCTAGAAGCAGCTTAGCACGGTCCCTCTGACCTGGGATGCTCAGAGAGATTCCAAGTGAAACACCTGAAGTGCATCTGGATTCCTCTCACTGGGAACCTCTTCCTCAGGATGCACACATCCACCAACACCATTTAAGAGCCATCAGGAGCTAAAACTCCCTTATGGCAGCCATGGGGTGTCCCTGAGGAGCAATCCTTTGCTGATGAGCTTCTGGCCACCAGCGTTAGCCCCATCCTTGCAGCCTGCAATCATTCACCCTGGAGGAGCCCTGTCCCTTGGCACCAGCCAACAACCACCCCGACCTGCATCCATCCCTCCCCTGTATTGACTCAGAGACGCAGAGTCCAGCCCCTGCATGAGGCTTGTCTGGGTGGTTAATGAGAGGGGCGAGTGTTTGCGCTCCACGGAGCTCCCATTGTTCCCGGCTCTTTGTCTTCCTGGCTGATGTTCCCTGGCCACCTGCCTCCCTGCCCGGCCTTTGGAAAAGGGATTCTTTGTGTTCCTTTGTTGTTCTCCCTGCCCCAAGCTGCCCACGCCGCGGCAAGGCGCGGTCCAGCCTCTGACAGGAGCCAACAAAGAGGCAGGGATGCAGCTTGTCCAGACAGGGAGCACCGGGCCAGGGATGAGCAAGACTGAAGAGTGGGCATAGACTGCATCTCCCATGATAAAAGCAAACAGGATTAAACAAACACAGCAGAGGGAAGGTGTGAAAGTGAGCCTGATGCTCATTATGGGGAATATTCATGCGGTGGAGGCTACTCTTGAATTATACAGGAGCTTCTCAATGAGACAGGCAGTAAGCCTGGCCCCACCAGCCTCACACACCATGCCCATCATGCCCAGTGTCCCTTGCACATCATGCAACAGCAAAGGCTGCAGCCAGGACATGGGTCTGGTCTGGGTGTGTGGTGGGACACAGAGGCTGCACATTGGAGCCTGGGGTCTGCTCACAGCATCCCTCAGCAGCGTCTCAGCCCTAACAAGACCTGCTCTAGGTACAACTGGCAACATGTGCTTGTCAGGGGCATCCAGTTTCTATATGGCTCTTTTCATCAGCCAGAGCCATTAGCTCAAAATTCCTTGCTGCTTTTTCTACCATAGCAGTGGCTCCATGAGGCCAGAGCTCTCCAGCCCCACATCCAGCAGGGATAATCGTAATGCTGCAAGTGAATAGCTGGTGCCCAGCAGGACCCTGCCTGGCTGTGGCCGGCTGCCCAGCGTACACACTGCTCCCTTTTGGAACCCACTCTGGATCACCTTCCCATGGCTGCCCTGCCAAGGAGGGGAGCAGACACTCGGGCACCACTGAGGAGGGACTGATCTGGCACCAGCCACAATGAGCAGAGCACAGCAAGAAGAGGCTTTGCAGCACAGGTCTGTTCTGGTGCTCCAGAGCCACCTCCAGCCCATTCTGGGAGATGGGGTAGCTGCTCAGCACACACTCCTGCACTGACCTGTGCTCAGGACAGAAGACAAGGCTCTCCATGGACATAAAACCAGGACGCTGAACTAAACAACTGCCTGTTCAAGCCTGCAGACTGTGAATGCAGTTAAGGGAATAGATTGCTCCCAGCTTCCCTGTACCCTCCTGGCCACAGCCGGGTTCATCCTGCATCACCCCATGCATCCCCAAACCCCCTCAGGTGAAAATCCCGCTATGGGAATCACCTCCATGCATTTCCCCTACCAAACCCAAGCACCTGCAGAGCCAGCTCCACACTGACACTGCCCTGTCACAGCCTGCTCCTGCCCAGGTGGCACCTGGCTTTGGATCCATCCCCTTCCCACCGGGAATGCTTGCGTAGATGCTATTCTGCTGAAGGAGATAACTGCCTGGAAGCTGCTTTACACTACAAGGAGCACTTGCATACAAAAAAGCTTACAGAAAGCTGTTATAAGGAAGCTACTTAGTGCTGTAACTCCAACCTCGTGGAAGCAGAACGCATGCCATAGCATACAGCTGGTAAGACCTAGCAGCGTAAGGTTTGTTTTTCACCTAGGTTATTTTTTACCTCCCTCTAGTCCTTGATTTACCCTGCATGGGAGGATTAGCGCACTCCAAAGAGCCTGCAAAGCGCTCTGCAGAAGAGTGCAAAAGCAGGGCAAGAGCATTTAGCAGAGATGAAACACACGTGTGTGCTCTGTGCTGGCGTTCACTGCTCCCCCAGGCTATAGACAGGGCTGGAGGCAGCAGGGAAGGGCTGCAGGGAGCACTGGAGAAGGAAGGGGCTGCTGGGGTGGCCACACAAGCTGCTCCAAGTCTGTTCCCCCCCACGCTCTCTTTGCAATGGGAAGAGCATCACCTTGGCTTGCTCATCCTGCAGCTGTGTCCAGTGTGGGGACATCAGTTTGCCCCCTGCAGCCCAGGGACCTGGCAGCTCACCCCTTGGCCGTGATGGGAACCAGTGTCCTTGGCCAGCACAGAAGGATGGGAAGGACAGCAGGGCCAACGGCCCTCGAGGAGCTTGGCTTCCCACCATCACTAACAGGGACACAGCTGTGGTGCTGGGAGTTTGATGGCAAAAATCCCCTGGTGTCAGCACACTGCATGAAGGGGAGGGTGGGGGAACCCCCCCATCTGGTTCCCATTCCCACCCTGTTAGCACATCATCCCCCGCACCGCATCCCAGGATGCAGGAGCACTCTCACCCTATTCAAACCAGGGAGCTGCAGCATAAAGAGGAGCAAACCCCAGACACCCTCCCACTGCTCGGCCCAGAGGCTGGGTGATCAAAGCCTTGCTCTCCATGAGAGCTCATCCGGGAAGGTCCGGTGGGATGGGAAGCATGCATGGGGCAGTGGGGAGGCTTTTAGCCCAGTTTCCTGCGGAAATGAGGCCGGTTGAGTCACACTGTTAGTCACAGTGCCTAATGAACCCTGAGCCCCTTGGCCAGCTTACAGCTAATGACTGAAAGGGGACCTCTTGAGGTATCACATTGATCTGGGGGTACGGCAGAGCCAGCTCCAAAGGGGGATACAGGAACCAACATCACCCATCCCACTGCTCATAAGACTGATGCAATTTGGAACCCCAAAGGGGAGGCTCGTCCAAGTGAAACCCCCGCATCCTAAATGTGGGTACCACAAACACCAGGATGAGCTGTATCTCACTTGGAGGGGCTGTCAGCAGGAGCAGAGGAGTTTGCTCTGCTCTAACCCTGCTTGCTGATTTATGTTTAAAACATAGACAATTAAATTACATGGGAGCTGATGCTGCTTAATGCATAAAGGCACTGAAATGCCAGGCCTCGTCGGGTTGCCATGTAAATCACCATGGTTAAGCGGGTAACGGAGAGCACAGATAGCAGGGGCTGAGCGTGCATCACCCAAAACTCCCTGCCAGCAGCAGAGCCCACGGGTATCCCATGAGGATGAGCTGGGATGAAAGGAAGCAGCCCCACTGGGGCACAGCCAGCAGCAAGTGGGCTGGCATAAGGGGCTTGACACCCCAAAGGGGAATTAGCTGTGGGGATTACACCCCAAATCAGAGCCATTCAGAAGGGAGAGCCAGGCTCCAGCTATTTACACACCAAATGGGTCAGGTTGCAGTGAAGTGAAACCAAGATGAATAAAGGAATAATCAGAGATGGATGGGAAGGAAATAGCTGAGCATCCTGCTGGGAAACAGCACAAACCCTGCTGAGATCCAAGAGGGTTCCTGTGGGGCAGATTTAGGGTGCGGTACTGGTCCCCTCACCCCAGACACATCACCCTGCCAGCACTGGTGCTCAGCTGATGGGTGCTGAGCTGATCGAGCAGCTGAACCAGCATTAAACTAAACCTATAAGGTACAGCCCCATGCGGATGATGGAGCACAGGAGGAGACCCCCAGTGCTCACACTGAGCACTGCCCCTGGCTCAGCCCAAGGCTGATGGAGCAGAGCACTGCCCGGCTGCCAACCTAATCAGGAGCCTTTGCAAATCACCATCCAAGCCGTGCCAGGATGTCCTCCTGCAGGGAAGTGTTTGCTTCTCCCCAGGATGCAGCCCAGCCTGGGAAGCATCTGCAGATGTGCCAGTTCCCTAAGTGCTGTCACAGAAACAGGCTGGAAGCCACCAAAGGCAGTGATGCTTTGCTTTGCTTTCCTTCCTTAACAAATCTGAGCACTGGACTTCTGCTGCTCAGTAACTTACTCATTGTGACAAAGCAGCTTTCCTGTGTCATGGGAGAGGAGTTGAGTGCAGGGGCAGGGAAGGAATGGGAGACCAAGGGAGCAGCTCCTCTCCGCAGGTTTTCCCAGCAGCAGCAAGGGAATGCATGGAGCTGTGGGGATTTCACAGGAAGCATTAGCGCTGCCAAAGGTCACCCACTTCTACGAGAGCTCCACAATTCAAACAAGCAGCCCTTGGCATGCCAATTAGCAGCAAATGTGACAGATCTGGATGTTCTTTATGTAGCATCGAGCAAACAGCACCAGATTTCAGCCCCATCTAACAGGCACACAGAGGCTGGCAAGGCCATGTGCCAGGTCACCTCAGCCCACTCGGTGCATTCAATGTGTCCCCATGGGGGCATCGGGTCTCCTACAGCACCACAGGTTGTGGCAAAAAGAGCACCCTGCAGATTACCACTGGTGCCACAGTGACATTCCCAACCCTTCCTCGGGCAGCTGAAATTACTGGGTAGTAAATTTAAGCTGGAAAACAAAAGGAAACCCTTTTCCACACAGAACACAATTACATGGAGCAGTTTATTACAACCAGATGTTGCAGCAGCCAAGAGCGCAAGCTGCTTCGAAAGAGACCAGACACATAAAGAGGGGAGGACATCAGCTGGCTACCAAGCCTGGCTGCCATCCCTGGCTCTGGGCATCCCCTTGCTGCTGGAAGCTGCCATAGGGAAGCTCAAGCCCTTGCTTCCGAGACCTTCTCTCCGGTGCCTGCTGCTGGCCAGTGCTGGAGGATGAGGATGGAGCTGAGCCCCAGGCTGGGCTGGCAGAGCCACCCTCGTGCTGCTCGCTGGTGGGAAGGAGCTAAAGAGCAAACCCTGAGTCAATGGCACCCGGCAGGAGCCTGCAGTGATCCCGCTGTGCGCCGCGAGGCAGGAATGAGAGGGATGGTTTAGATCCAGGCATCAGCCGAGCCCTCCTGGTTGGGGGTGGCTGCCTGCAGAGGATGTGGAGCTGGCTTGTGAAATCAGTACAATGTGCAGCAGGTCAGACCATCCTCACAGACTCCTATGGGGCTGTGACAGACCATGGGGATGAATTCCACACGCCTGGAGTGGACTGGAACACCCAAGCAAAGCAGAGCAAGAACCCATCCCAACACCCTATGGGTTCACATCAGTGCCCCCCTCACCTCCTCCACACCAGAGGACAAGGAAAACTACTCCATCCCCTTTGTGACCAATTGAAATCCAATGTGCTGTTGCTTTGCCCACACTGTGGGGTGTTCGGCGGCAAAACCACATGGTGCTGTTGGATTAATCACTGCCACTCACTGGCATGGTTCACACACACATCAGCCCAGCAGGAGCAGTACCGAGCTTTGTCATGGCAGAAGTACTTTTCAGATATACATATAACAAACCTAACATCAAAGATCCTGAAAGGGAAACTTCTTTCAGATGATATCCCCGGCTCAGCCTCCACAGAGCACAAACAGAAGGGATGAATGATGCTGGAAACAACAGAGAGAAGTAAATTGTCTCCTCTGGATGAACTCAAGCTTAAAATCTAAAAGAGGATTTTGCTTGCTTTTGTCTCTGCTGCAAATCCATCTCCTTCATGGACAATACGTGGTTGTTCAGGATGCAAGAGGCAGCCGGAGAGCTGGGCTGGAGCTGGTCAAGCTCGGCGTGCAGCTCACCAGGGGAACAATAGAACCTGAGCATTTGCCCTCATCAGCCTATTCAGACCTCTATCATAGCAATGGAATATGTTAATTAATAGCAAGAGGTCACACTCCTGAAGTGCCTTCTATTCAACAATCAAGACAACTCCACCAGTGCTCACCTGCACCCCCAGCTATTTGAGAGTCTTGTCTCTCCCTCCAAGATGATTAAACAGAGGAAAAAGGAATCTGTGCTGCAAATATGCCCAGGATGCTCGAATGAAGATTCATCAGGGACTGTAGCGATAGGACAAGGGGTGATGGGTTAAAACCTAAACAGGGGAAGTTTAGTTTGGATATAAGAAAGAAGTTCTTTACTCAAGGGTGATGAGGCACTGGAATGGGTTGCCCAAGGAAGTTGTGAATGCTCCATCCCTGGCAGTGTTCAAGGCCAGGTTGGACAGA
>JANHGB010051899.1:15948-36619 GCA_026283785.1 Coracopsis vasa | reverse complement strand
AGGCGCTGGCGGTCACCGGGCCGGGGTAACGCGGCTGCCCCAGCGCTCTGCGCCGGTCCCTGGTAGAAGCGGGATCCTTGGCCCGCTCGCTCTCCCCCCGGGCCGGGTCGTAGGCCCGTGCGGCTGAGTCGGTGGCGGGTCGGATCGAGAGGACCTCCCTTCCCGTGCCTCAGCGGCGGCGGCGCCCCGGGCTGGGTGGCAGAACCACTCTCTCAGCCGTGGGGCCGGGCAGGGGAGGCAGCGGGGCTGAAGGACAGCGCGGAGCGCGGCTGCAGGGCAGCGGGGCTCTGGCAGCACCAGCGGAGGGATAGTTCTTCTTTCCTGCGTCTTCCTGATGCCTTTTGGAGCTGAGTGGTTTAGCGGAGGAGCCTGCGACACCCGGTTTCCCAGATAAATGCGTTGAGCTCAGCTTCAGCACCGTGCAGGAGCCTCAGGGGGCCTCTAAGGCCACAGCTGAAGCACAGCGAGCAGCCAGGGTTTATTAGAGTTTGGGTTATTTTTGCTCTTCAGTTACCTACTCAATGTTTCTCTTACAGAGCTCCTGAAAGGGAGACAAGCAAGATGGGAAAAATAGCAGGAAAAAGGCTTTTTTTTTAAATAACATGCCACCAGAACTTCTGCATGGTAACAAAGGTATACATTATGTTGCCATTTATTTAATTGGGGTATTAATCATGTTTGTGCCGTGTGTTTGGATTCAGGGCACCTTTTGGAAGCGGTTTGTTACTCTGCAGCACTTGCAGGGCAGAGTTTAACATGGGGGTTCAAAATCACCTTCTGGTTTTTGTCTGCCATGGCCTTGTGTTTCCCCTCAGAAGCATCTGCCAGAGCATGTTACATGCAAGCAGATACTGCTTTCATTTGCTGTGGACTTTCTTAATTAAAATACATAGTCTTCATTTAAGAGTTCATAGAGTCGAACAGAGACACGGGCCTGCAGTGGAGATGAGCATTACTGTGCCACTCTTTCTTAAAGCTTATGCATGCAAGAGAAATCTGTTTCGTTCCAACTTCATCTTCCAAAGTTCTATAACTCCAGTTGACAACTGGGGGCAAGCACATATATGTCGTATTAACTAACTTTGTACCAGTGTGCTCTGGGACTTGTGAAACCTGAGGGCAAGTTCTGGAAGCAGTGACTTGGGTAACTTCCAAACATACAGCGCTGCGCCGTGGGATGAAGTAGGAGAACTGGCTAAACGAGCATGGAAGCAAGAAATTCCGAGCAATGACTTTCCCCTGAGTAACCCTCTGGGTTTTCAGCTACTGTAAACAGAACTTTCCTTCAAATAGTTGTCAGCTCATGCAAATGTTTGACCACGTGGTAGAAAGTTGAGGGCATTCGAGGGTAAAATCAGGAGTGATTGGTAATGGTGCTTTCCTGAACCAAGAGCACTTTGTAACAAACTTGTCACTTTGGGGAGTGCTCCAAAGGAAACACTGAGACATCTGCTGCCCAGGAATGAACATCCCGTTTTCCTCCTAAATTAGTCAGCCCTGCTAATGTAATCTTATAAACGGGAGACACAGTTTCAAGGTATAAAAATGATGATTAGACAACAAACTCTGTGCCTGTGAGTAGTTGAAGACTAGACAGGTTAGAGGCTTCAGTTGTTGCAGTACTGAAAAGCAGTGTGGTGCATGGGGTTCTTTGGTTGCTAACACCTATACAGATGTACCTGGTTTGGTAGCTGGTCAGGGAAGGTGCTTTTCACTGTTGGATGGTTTCTTGAAATCAGTTTTAATTCTCTTCCTGCTTCCTACAGTGTGTGCTTGCTTAAGCTGAAAGGTTTTATGATTGAAACTGGTATTTCTTTCAGTCTTTCTTCTTGTGAATTCTGCCGTGTGAACTTCACACATGCTGACCTAGAACAAAGGTGAAGAGCTTAGCTTTCTGTTAGTGCTGGCTGGAACACAAGCCAGTCAGGCTTTTGTGCTTTGATAAGGCTATGTTTTCAAATCACTGTTTGTATTGCCAGTCAGGTGATTTATTGCTGTTGTTGTTTGAAAGTGAGGTTCATATGCAGGTACACTGAAGTTTGAAGCAGATAATTCATTAGGTTTTGTATTTGAAGTAACTTGTCCTTGAACAATGCAATGTTACATCATGCTGCTTGGTAACTAGAACTTCTGTTCACAAGCTGGCATTGATTTTGTCACCTGAGTCATGAAGATGTAAGAAACGTCTGTATTTGGCACTAATAGGATGTTTTAAAGTGCTCAGTGTTCAATCTGTTTGCTGTGAAATAACTAAATGCTTGGTTTTCTTACATTGTTTGGAAGAAATGCACAAAATCAGGTGTGCAAAGAATGTGTTAAATATGGAATGCTCAGCATCTTGAATGGTTTTGCAGAGGTTGTGTAACTGGTCACAGGGACATCTTCACCGAAGTTGGAAAGTGAGAGCTATGAGCAAGTTGGTCACCTTGTATCTGCCAGATATGGGACTGTGATGTTTCCTGTTGCAAAAAATATACGTTGTGTATTATATGGATTCTGTAGATATATAGACACTGTAGAATTTGGAATTAAAGAATATAGTATCTCAGTCCTTGAACTCTTAATATTTATGATGGTGAAGACTGTATGGTGATAGTGATTTACTTTGTATTCTTAAACGCTTGTAACAGCAAGTTGCATGAGAGCAGCGAGCGATTAGAACATGTCAAATGTGACATGCCATTACTTTCAGTTGTTCTTTTCAACAACTTTATTCACTGCACAAAGATAATGTCTTAATTTTCAAGGTTGATAAGTTACAAGAATAGACTAAGCTTAAACTTGGTTTATTTTCTTTTAAATATAGTTACAATTGGAAATTCAGTCACTGCTCTAGATGGATCCTTTAGATTATTTCAGTATATTTAATTATGCACATAATTTAACGAGACAGACTCTTGGTGAGTTACAGCAGCTCTTCATGCAGGAAATGCAGGAGGCTGGGCAGTATTGTCTTCCCATGGTGGTTTATGAATGGGGTGGGAGCATGCACAAAAGGTGAATTGTCCCTGCAGCTGCAGAAATACATCTGGACCTTTTAATCTTGTCCCTCTTGATTTCATAATCCCAAACTTAAACTGTATATTGCTCTATTGGACATGTAACCTCTGTGGTCGACATGAAACTGAACAGAAGTCTTGGTCTGTGGCATTTCTGGTTGAGTTCAATTCCTTTGCTGTGCTCTTCGGTTTGAGAAGAGGTAAGGTTGTGGCTGCTGGGAGGCCCATGAACCTCTGGGGTATTACAAAGAAGGCTGCATGCTTATGATACTTGTCAAGAAACATGTTTTCATGAATGGATAACTTCATTAGATTTTTACTAGAATTATTTTTACTCTTCTGAGTAATTTTGCTTTAGGGCTCCCAAAAGAATTTGTTAATAGATCTCACTGGGTTTTGATTCTGGTGATAGTTTAAAAGTAATAATGATACGAGGAGTGTTTGCATTCGGAGCTGTCTGTGGTTCATGTCACTCACTTTAGACCTAAACAGCTCCAGGCACTGAGGTGGAATCCTGATGTGTCCATGTGAGAGTGAGAGTGAGAATGAGAATCCTTCCAATAACTCTCAGTTACAAAGCCTGTACGTGTTGAGGCTGCAGAGAGGCTGGCTCATCAGCCTGTTTGTAACAGGCCATTAGCAGCGTGTTTGTTGAGGGGATGAAATGAGAACCTTGTCAGAAGAGCAAAACCTCTCCCCCTTGTGTGTTCTCTCTAGGTTTTGCACATCAGTTGTGTTGAACAGTTGTTTAATAGTGAAACAAAAAGCTACGTATCTTTAGAGATGCAAATAACTTCATTAACATGGTCTTATTTTGTCTTAAACGGAGTTGTAAGTGCTGTGCAGCTGTTTTATTATCTGAGTTAATGTTACTCAGGCAGATAGCTAGGTGGATTCTTTGTTAAAAAACTCTATTTAGGTATATTTGTCCTGTTTTCAGAAGTCAAAGTTTATATAAATATATATGTATATATATATAAAACAGCAAACATGGTAACACCCTTACACTGGAGTCCATTGCGTATCTTCTATAAAAGTAGCTTTAAAGGAAATTCAACCATAGCAGAAACTCTTTCTAAAGCTTTTGTTAACTTGTGGTATCATCTTTAAACTCTAACAAATAATGTGCTAGCTGTGTGCGTGTGCTGCAGAGCTTCAGTGTGTGAGGAATTGTTGGTAGGCATAAAAATATGGTTTCTTTTGCCTTAGGGCTTTACACTAGGTTAGTCAAGTGTTGTCCTCCTGCTTCGTTTGCAATAGGGCTGCTGCCATAATAGTGTAAAAGTCTCCATGAAAATGATTTGTAAGATACCTTATAAAGAATAAATGTAAAGTTACACATGCCTGGAGAGAATGGGGCCACAGAGGCAGAGCTTTAACAGTGCCTTTGAGTAAGGAGATCTATAAACTTAAAACTGTACCTGTTTTTACCATTCTAGGGGTTTTCTCCACTGATGTTACATGCTGTGATTTTCTCCAGTGATCAATTTGTGAGGTGGTTACAGTATAATGGGAAAGATTCAAGCATACTTAATTTCACCTTCAAAGTAAGTTTTGCTTCAAAGAGAAGTGTTCATAAATGATTAATTAGACATGTACTGACACTTGAGTCCAAAGCCACTGTGCTTGGAGTTATTGATTACTTCCCACCATGTCACTTAGAAATAAGATAAACCAAATCCTCGGGTAGCTGCTAAGAATCACAAGTTTTACAATGCAGTATTGAATTACTGATTTTTGTAACAGTGTGGTTAGAAATGAGCTGGTTTATCAGTCATGATCAAGCCTCACATCATGCATCATGTGGAGAAGGCATGTAAACCAGAATTTAGTGATCTTTTACAGTTGCGGGCAACGAAATCGCTCCCAAGGGAAGGCTACAAAGTCTGAAGAATGCTGTAGTAGATACTGTCAGGTGGAAAAATGTCTCAAATATTCATGGAATGTTAAAAAAGGAACACATTTACAGGATTCTGTGGTAATTTCAGTGAATTGTTTTGCATCAGAAAGTATTAATCTGCTGGAATCAAGTTTTCTTGGTCTGTTTGTTTGCTAGGTTGGGTATTAGTTCTATGAGACAGTGTCCTTGGGTATGGAATTTTTGGCTGCAGTGGAACTGGAGTTAGCCATTGGTTGTGTAGGTATCTGAGCACTAAACTATGAGGGTATTTTCTCCCCAGTTTCATTTTTACAGCTTTTATCTTCAATAAATAGTACTTCTGATAGCAGCACTGTAGCTTTGTGCTGGGGGCAACACTTAGTGTGTGGGACAAGTATTGTGGTTCTGGTGCAGAAACACATTCTGTAGCCCGTACTCAGTTGCAGACCAGACTCTGAGTGTTTCAGTTGGCTCTAATTCTTGTGAAGCATCACCAAAAATCTGTATTCCTGAGAGAACAGAATGGGATTCTTCCTACCAGAAATCTGTTTGTTCAGAGCTAAGTTTTCAGATGCTCAGTTTGCTGCCACCATTGCTGTAAGTGCTTTACAAAGAAGGTCAGCAAAACTATCAGCTTAGGATGCTTTGCTTCTGGGACGGATAGACCCACACAGCTCCCACTCCATCCCTGTAGGATGTGGGAGAGAATTCAAAGGGCAAAAGCAAGCAAATGTAGGGGAAAAGGCAATGACACTTAAAGCAAGGGAAAGAAGCCAAACAGTATAAAGAAAAATAAGAGATGCAAAAGCATTTGCATCTTGGTGGGAGATGCTGTTACTTTCAAACGCTGGAGTAAGAAACAAATCTAACTTGGTAAATAAAATCCTCTTCTGGATCCTGCCATTTGTGTAGCTGTTCTCTGGCTGAAGAGATTTTAAGTGCATAATAATTACAGCAGGTATCTGAATTGCCAATTAAATTGACTTTTTGGCTAATTTTTATAGATGTTTTAGCTCCAGTGTAACCTAATTTCATGAGTCTATTAAGATTCATCCTTGCTGCGGCTTTCATTCAGAGATGAAACACTGCAGTTTGATGCTTTCAGGAGATGTGTATGGAGCAAAAACCACATGAATATTTATCTTGTAGTTCAAGCTATTTATTTCTGTCCCTTGAAGTACTACAGCTATGTTTTACTTCAGCTGGCAACCCAAGAGAAGATGGGCTTGGCTCTTATTCCACCAGTCATGCTGTAGACTGTTGGGTTGTTTCATTTTCCTGTATTATTTTTGATGTTAATGCGAAGGGTGGGTATATTTGATCCTCTGCTGGCTCTTTTAGAGTCTTTTTCTACCCAGAAGCTGCATCCTGAACACAGGATATGAAGCTAATGAAAATGTTGCTTTTTATTAACATATTTTAGGTGGATTAAACAGGGCATGGCGTGAATTTTCCTTTGTATGCAGCTAATTTTCAATCCTGTCAATGCTGTTTCTATTTTATTTCTTTTTCTTGCTTGCAGGTATTCTCCTTTCAAGTGAATAAACTGAATTTGGTTTAAAATCTGCTGTGAAAGTGCACATCCAACAAAACCTTGTTAGGCCTGTTAAAAAGTTGAGGAATGTGCTGCTTCATCAGTTCTTTGGTGGCACTGTAATTCCAGTGCATTGACCTTCCAACACCTTTACTGCTCATGCTGCTGAATGTCTGTGCTTATTTTCATGACTGCTCACTGTTTCTGATCTTGGATTTACTTAACTTCTCCTTGGTCTCACAAGTAGAGTGTCTGTATAATGAACATGACCTAGTGGTTTATAGATGTCTCCTGGAGCTAGAACATGCTTTCAGAGCAGAAAATCCAGGATTTGTAAAGGAGCAGGATGGTGTCGACAAACAGTGGCTTTCCAGAATTGCTGCATGATGTGAAATTTCAGCTGCAGGAGGAATAAGACACTGCAGCTATAGTCAGCCAGCCAGACATCAAAATGGAGCTTGCTGAGCAGCATTCCAGTCAGATGAGCTGCTCCAGCTATAAATGCTTACCTCTCTATGGAAATGGTTCTTTGAGGAGCAACTTTTGGTTAACCAGTTGGGTCTTTGTTGAGGATTGACATAGAAGAACAAGTCAGTATGGAGTAACTAGTTACGTTGAATTAACCAAGTTGTAGTAATTGCATGTTTAAACTCATACAGGTTGTTTTGAACAGGTACTCATGTTTGGGGTTCTTTAATTGGTGTGTAAGTTCTGAGGATCCAGGGTCTTGGAGGCACAGAAATAAGCTGTTAATTTTTAATGTTGAAGATTGGGATTGGAGAAGGAGCAAGCATGCATGGTGGCGAATGTGAGGGATTCCTAACCTATAGGTTAACATAGGAAATTACAACTTTTAGTACTTGATAAAGCTGTAAGCAAATGCAGTCATGTTATGGACAACCATTCTAGGTCATCTTTACAGCCTCATCTGGTGATGAGAGAACAGGTACATATAGATGCTCACCTGCAGATCACAGAATGCGTTGATACCTTTTAAAGTGATTTGCAGAGTCTTGCACTTTTGTTGTCCTGGTTTTAAAAATAAATTCAAGTGGGTGGAAATGGTTTAAAATAAGTGGAATATGCAAAGTCTGGGACTGATCTTACTGACACTGGAGCTCTGGAAAAGAGTGCCATGTACCCTCTGCTGCAGGGGACTCTGAGCTTGTACCTGACCCTCCAACCTGCGCAGAGTTAAGCTTTGGAAAGCAAAGCCTGTTACCAGAAGAGGTGACACATCACCTGGTACCTGTTCCTGTTGTGTTCAACGCAGTTCTTGACAGAACACTTTGTTTGGCATATTCATAACCAGGTGACTGACAGCTACAGTATGACTTTGTTCTTCCTTTGTCATGGGACTGTGGTGTAGGTGGTAGGAATAGTTACACTCTGCATTGAGGCTGTGAAGATCACTGACAGAAGCATGTTATCTCCTGAGGGTGAGCATCTTGGGATCTGCCTTGGTATGTTTTGTGAACATTGGTGTGCTGTGTGTGTTTAGGGACAGCCCTTTCTATTTGTTCTCTCTATGTGTAGCAAATGTACCTCTGGAAAGCTGTATGTCAGTCTTAGTAATTCCTCCTCACTGCAGAACCTGTTTCAAGGTGTGCTATGGATGCAGTGCAGGTTTTCATTCTGTTCCTGCAGTATTCATTACAGCTGCGTGCTTTGTTTTGTCCTTTGCAGCACATCCTCCTGTCCTTTAAGGAAAGGACTGTCCATGGTCATCAGTCCTACAGGAATGTGTGAACCTTTTCTGGTAAATTATGGGAATTTAAAGGTGTTTTAACGAGTAACCTGCTTTTGACTAGTTGTATAGCACTGAGGAGACCTTTTAATAACAAAAGTACAAGACAGCCTTTGTGCCCGTGGTAGTTAGTTGTATTTCCATCCCTTACCTGTTCAGGTTTTGGGGGTTCTTGTTTGGGACAAACACTGCATTTCTATTGCAGCATTGCTATCTGCATTTCTGAATTGTGCTAGTGGAAAGCATAATGTCTTGTTTAACCCATTTCTGGATGGTTTTACATCACGGAGGTGCAAAGCTTATTTCAGAGGAACCAAAGTGGTGGTCCTTTGATTAGAAGACACCAGAAGCTTTTACAAGATTTTCACTTCGAATTCTCTTGCTGTTCTGGCTTTTTATATTGGAGGCATTGGCATGCAAATAAGCAAAATGAGTAGAAAAACTGGGTTCTGCCCAAATAACTTGTTCAGGACTCGCTTCAATAAGCTCTGTTCAGCTTTGTTCTTTTGTGTTAATTGCTTTGCCACTCAGTTTAAAATGTATTTCCAAGAGTAAAACCATATTGTGGATAATCTGGGCAACCAAATACAGAGAGTTTCTCAGGGCAAAATATAAGAGAATAGAGCCTGCAGTACAGATTTACCAGCCAATGCTGAAGTTGGACTGTTGTGATGGGTATTAGATGTATTTGATGTTTTTATCTGTTGTCTTTCAGCTTGAGCTTCAAAACTAGCATCTTTCCTGTAGGAGATCAGGCTATTACAAAAATAAACCCAGATGTGGCAGTCTGAATTCATGCACACAAATCCCATAACAAATCCAATTAGTATATACCAATGCATAGCCTTCAAATGTGAGGAAAGAAATGAGCTTTGTTGCTTATCTTGTAAACCACAAAATCTGGGCTGCTTGTAGCCAGTGCTGTGTTGTCATCCTTAAACTATGAATTTCCAGTTCTCTTAAGAGGCCTCCACTTGCAGCTTTTCCCTATTATTTATAAAATGGTTTCTATAAAGTCTGTCTTTGCCATCAGTGGCAATGCAGCTGATGGCAGCTGGCCCTAAGCTCCTGAAGGTCTGTCTGACACAGGAATATCTCACCCTTCCTTGAAAGGCAGTTTTGGTCAGAGCTGTTAACTGCAGTTGCCAGTGTGTGAATTCTTTTGGGTACATCATGGACATGGGGAGGAAATGCAGATTACAAATGCTGAATATGAAGCAAACAGGATGTTTTTGTCTTCTGGCATTTCAGCCTAATTGAAAGTAACTTTTTGCTATTGCTTTTAGCAAGAAGAAAGGACTTAATCCATGCTTTTTGGCTCATGAAAGCTAAATGCTGTTATTGTGTCTTCAGCTACATGCAAATTCACATTAACTGCTGCTAAATAAAAGAACTGAATGTAAAAGAAGTGATACGAGTGTTACGTTATTCCTAGTGTAACTGATGCAAAATATATTACTTCATCCTTTTACAAGTGCTTCTAGCATCTTAGGACAATTTGTGATTGTTATTTAAAGTGACTTCCATGATTATTTTGTAATTTAGGTAATAGTTACAAAGCTTGTATATAACTTACAGGGGTATGACTAAACTTCCAAATAGAATGAGCTTAAATTGTGGTGTGAGGTGCATATCAGGAGAACACAGCGTAACTCTGGTGTTAAATCTGATTCTAGTTCCTCCGTTTGTACTTGTAAGTGTTTTCATAGGAAAGCTTCATTGCCTTTGTAGTGCAACTGCATTCTATGTGATGTAGTTCCGCTTCACAAGGCCTTTTGTAATGCAGCTATTAGCGTGCAGGAGAGGGGAGCAGAGAAGCTGGTGTTCATCTTTGTGACCTGGTTTACTCCAAGGCTCTTAATAATAACTGACAATCTTTTAAATCATACTTTCTATGTCTTAGTGCCTTCTATACAAAACTACAGCACACCAGAGCTGCTGTTACAAAGCATCTCTGGAGCTTGCAAGCTGATATGTGAGGTGGCTGTGTTTGGGTAGGGAGCCTGAGGACTTGTGCTCTTTGCATTTGAACTGAACCTGAGCAGGGATGGGTTTTGAACTAGCCCCTTTTTATGTGTTGCAGATACATACAAGGCTGTTTCAGACCAGAATCTCATTGCATGAGCTGTGTGCAGCAATAGGCTAGTCCTGCTGCAAGAGCTTCAATAAAAAGGGAAGAGGCAAGAAAACAAGGTGAAAGTGAGGGAATTGTAGCACTGGTCATGAGAGGGCTTGTGTCTTGTGTGAAATCAAGTTTCCTTCTGGAATTATTGGCTGCTCTCTTGCTAGAAGGATGCAGTATTTGCAGCCAGTTGAAACCTGAAGCATCTTGCATCTTCAAGGATACTGTACCTTGGAGGGTTAAAGAAGCCTTCTAATGTAACTTCATTTTTGGCAAGCGAGTGGATTCATTCCAGTGTGCTGATAATTCCTTCTGGGGTCAGCACTTGTCCTGAGATGTTCCTGTTTTCTGTTGCAATAGTTTTCTTTGGATTCCCTCTTTCCTCCCCTGCTATAAAGGTTTACATAGTTGCATCCTCAAGGACAGATTTTCTGCAAAGATAGGACATACTTGGAGACCTTGGAAGAGAGACTTCCAGATAATATTGCTGGTGGGGCTGGGAAGTTTGGAGAAACTCTAAGGCTGACAGCAGCTTTGGTATGAACAAGCATTTTTCTTACAGAGTCAGGGACTGGCTTCTGCTGGGTAAGATAACACAGGGATAGGTGCACTGACTTGTACTTCCAGTACAGATTTAGAATGATGTTATCAGTTCTGCTGTTTAGTTCACCCAGAAATGTGAGCTGGCTGCTGCTCTGGAACCGACTGTTAGTGAAGAGGATTTCTCCCTTTCACATCTGACTTGTTAATGTTTCGAGCTGTTGCATCATTGCCTAGGAGAGTGCAGCGCTTTGGCAAAAGTAAGTCAGAAACTTGTGGCTGATGAGCAAGAAAGCTGAAGGTTTAAAGGTCTCTGACTGGAGAACAGCACAGGAAAAAGGAAGGAAGCTATCATCCAGCTGAGAGCAATTGCAACAGTGCTGCTGCAACAGTCAAGAAAAGCAGATGCACAAAGTTTTGTCCTTGTAGGGGTGAGGACTTGTAAATAAGAAATTGCTGAAGTGTATGTGGAAGCTCAGATACTCACTATGGTGCAGAGACTGATATAAAATCCTATAGTGGCAAGGAAGTAGGGAGTTCCTAGGGGAAAAGCGGCAAACTGAAATGCCCTGCTTTGACAGATGTAGGCAAATGCTACATTCATTGACTTAGATATCTGAGTTCCAAAACAGGCTATTTTAGCTCCTCCTCCTGAATGGAGAATTGGAAGGAATGTATATGTGTGAGGCATTCAAAAAGCTTTTGTTCTGGGCAGTGAGATAAAAAGACTTGAAACACAGGAGAAATTGTGCAGTTCGATTTCTTACAGAGAAGAGGAAGGAATTGGCTTCAAACATGACAAGCTCTTCTACTAGGAGTAGAGTGTGCTTCTGGCTTTGTTTCTCTTGATTGGAATGGAATTGTGCAAGTTATAATTACTCTGGAAAAACTACTGTCACAAAAGCAGTGGGATCCTCAAGGATCATAAAAAATTGAGGCTGACAGATTGAGGTTGTTTGGGAGGAGATATTGATAGCATTGCCATGCTGTCATTTATCATCGTGCACTTGGCTCGTCATTGGTACCTGCTGAACATTTGAAAGAGTGGAAACTAAATTTCCTCATTATTCTTCTTAGACTAAAATTGGGTGAAGTAAAAATGTTTATGTTACACCATTGCCAGCCATCTGGAAAAAAAATCTAATGTAGTCTATCCATAAAGCTGGAATGCTTCATCAATCTGTAAGTTACTTGCAGTTTGCTTGGTTTCACTGAGGAAATCTGTTGTTTCTTTACACTCTCCCTCTAAAGAGGAGCATCTCCAGTTGTCTCAAGCGTTCACAGCAGTAGCCTGACAAAACTTCTCTGATGGTCACTGGATGCTGATTGCATTATGTACAGCGAGGCCCAGCGTTTTCATGCAACATTGAGATTCTGAGATGTCAGGTTCTCTTCTTTGTTCCCAGCTTTCTTGGTTAAGGATGCAGAAGGGCTCATCCTCTTGCTGAAGAGAAGTTTTGTTCTGCCAGCTGTCCTTTTCTTCCTGCTGCTCCTTCTGGCTGTGCTTGCCTGAAATTACTTTACAGTAAATAAGATGTTTTACAGTAATGTATATGATGTATTCAGAGAGAGGAGTGTGGTATAATACATCAGCTGTTCTTGTGGTAGGTAGTATTTGTCTTCAGAATGACTTTGATAACAAAGAAGGCCGTTTACTTATGAATGCGAAAATCCATCTTTTACCATGTGAAAATTAATATTTGTCAAGTGTGTGTGTTTGTGCACATCAGAAATGTGGAAGTTGCTAATTCTGCTTTCCTGTCTTGTCAAATAGATCTTCTGCAGCAGCTGGGTATTTGCAAAAGAAGACTTGGGCAGCACACAGAAACTTCATCTCTAAATCAAGTCCAACGATGCATTAGAGGAAGCTGGAGTGGCTGCACAGCGATTTCACACTGAAGGATGAATAGTGAAGAAGAGTTTTATGATGCCGTTACGGGTGAGTGACAGGCACAGTGCCAGCCACAGACTGCATTGTGTGTGTGCTCAGGAGCTGGTAATGTATTGCTAATATGCTGCTGTTAATGAATAAATAAAAAGTAAACTGCTGCTGGTGGAACTTGCAGTGCTATCTTCTGAATAGAAGAAAGGAAGGATTATAATTCAGGTTGAGACTTGGAAACGAGGTGGGGGTTTTTGATTAAAGCTTAATGCTGGCTATCAATTTATAACAGTCCTTTAGAGGCCAAGTCTAGCTTTCATGTTCTGTAAAATGCAGGTAATTTAATAGCAGCTTGAAAAGTAGTAATTTTAAGACCTTTTGAAAGGTGAAATGTCTTCCATAGATTATTTTTGTTGTTATTTTATTTGTTTCTTTCTTTTAATGGAAAACTTATCCTGAAGAATTGAAGTAAAAAATGTTTTTCTGGTCAGGAAGAAATTACTGTAAAAGTATGTAAAAGGAAGCCAAAAGCCTTTGCAACCCACTGCTGGTTTTAGGAAAGCAATCTTTCTTTGAACTAATAAGGATGAATGGTTATTTATGATATGGTTCTGATGGTGAAATAAAATGCTCGAAGTATTTTAATAATACAAAAGAAATCCTGTCAAAGATTTCAAACAAGTTTAAAGTTTTCCACTTAAATGTTTCCTCAGAAGTCCTGTAATAGAGGTGAAATGAGAAGTGCTGGCCATGGTGAGCGTAGACTGCTTAATGTAGAATCATGAGAATATAAAGAGTACAATGGGAAGCATGAAAGCTGAAAGAATGGAAGTAGCATGGAAGATACATGTGGGTAAGGTAGACTTGGATGTGGTCGGTTGGAGATTCATATGATGAGGAGTAAACAGAGGGGGCTGGGTGAGCAGCGTGACTGACAGTGGGCTGGATAGGACTTGTCACAAGTATGTCACAGAGCAGAGAAGGATGTTTGCATTGCATTCATGCTGGGAGTGATGGGGGCTGCTGCTCCTAATCCAGCTGTGAAATCAAGTCGTTGTACTGTACAAATCTTGAACACAGTGTATTGTTCCTTTATGTCTTAATAATGTTTCAATTCTGAGAGCTCAGGACCACAGCTGTAAATGTACTAGACCTTTTTCCCACTGAAAAAGGTGAACAGAAACATGGCTCTGAGGTCTGTGTGTACAGCTTTGATGTTGATGCATTCCTTTGTCTCTTACTGCAGAAATACACAGCACTTGGGTGTTTGAATCATCTGCATATGAACACTCTGGTTTTGTCATCATTCCTCTTTTTCCCTGTCCTCAACCCTGCAGCTGCTCCAGGTGGTAATGACTTCTGAGCTATTGTGTGTGTGAGATGTTCTTGTACCTGGCAGTCTTGGCTGGCTCTGCTCAAAAGTGGATGTTGTACATCGGTTCTGTGAGCACCCCTTGTCCTGTCCTAATCTCATTCTTCCACAGGGAGGAGTGAGATGGCAGGAGGGGTTTCTAAGCACGAGAAGACCTGGTGTCTCTATAGGCTTTGAGCACAGCACTCTTCTGAGGGAGGGTGTTTGGTCTGCAACAGCCACTCCAGGAACTAAATGAGCTTGAACTTTATATATGTTGCCCTGGAGTGTGTCCCACAGGTTTAAGAGGAACACTAAGTTTGGAATAGTTTGTTTCAGATTCTGTCTCCCTCAGGACTGGCTTTAAAGACAGGTACTCCAATCTCTTTCTCCAATCTCTTTCTCTTAAGCTTTAATCTAAAGCTGGAAGCTTTAGAAGCTGATGACAGTTTGAAGGATTACTTGCACAAACCTAATGAAGTCGAGGCCTAGTTCTTTGTAGCTGTGTCTTGTCCAAGTCATATAAATGTGATATGAACACTCAGAACAACTGTAAGTTGGTCTTTCTGCATTCATGTTCCTGAAGTTCTGATGCCTATAGCAACTCTTTGCTCCTGTTCGCACCACGGGCTGTGTATCTTTCAGACAGTGCTTTGCTGAATTTTTTAGGTTCTAATGGAGCCTCCTTCCTTGAGGAAGCCACAGTTTTTCTGTAGTTATTAACTGATGGCATACACTTCTAGAAGATGAATCTATCCTAAGGAGACCCCTGGGTTTTGTTGTGGTGGTTTTATCTCTTTGCCTGGAAGTTTCCTCTTCTGACACTGTCCCCATCACATCCAGAAGACATGCTCATGTGATGGAATTGCATGCTTTGTGGCTGGGAATCATCCTCCTGGCACATGGTTTGACCCTGACTAGATGATGACTACACTTCTAACACAGTCCATCCTGCACATTTACATGGGTGATGAATCGAGTTAGTGACTGGTAAAGAGCTTCCATGGAGAGAAGTTTCTTTGCATTCAGAGGTTACTAACATTGCTGATGAGTTGGACACTTAACATCCTTACTTCATGAATGAGTACTCCCTTTGGGAATCCCTTGGGAATGTTACCTGTGATCTCAGTTATTTCTGCTTTTTCTCAGATGCAGGAGGTAGTTTTCTCTGAGACTGGATCAGATGAAGTGGTTGATCCTTTGATAAATTCCAGATTCCTTGAAACTGCCTGTGAGATGGGGAGCACACATCTTTGATCACTGCCTCCAGCCTCTGTCACCTTGGCTTCATTAATCTCGTCGCAGACTTCTTAAAGACTGTGCCATCAGGTTCTGCTCTGTCAGAACTGTATCTTTCATTAGTTCTGTCAGGTATCTACTTGCCAAAGTGCTTGTGGAAGGATTGCCACAGAACAGGAAAGTGCTTGACCAGTTACCAGGGTAATTGATTTTGACAAACATGAATAGTTTAGTTTTGCTTTTGAAAGTATTGACCTGCAGTTCCATGAAAATCATGTTCTGTGCCAGGTTCATGCAGCCTGGTGTATTGGGGAGGATGTTGTCCTGTTGTCTGGTGCTTGGCTGTTGTTCACTTTAATGCTTTCACTTGGGGAGCAGGAAGTGAGGTATCTGCTGCCAGATTTCTGTTTTCATAATGTCTGAATCAAATGGGATCAGTGGATTCTGCCGTAACCTTTAAGTGTTGTGGCTCTGTGAAAGGCCAGGATGCCACATCTGTGTGTTGTGAATATGGACTTGTTTGGGAAAGTGAAGGATGATAATTTCTGGGAAAGAAAACTGTTGCCTCTGGCTTCACTGTCTACCTACACTTCAGTGGATTTATCCCTACTGCTTATGTCCTTTTTCGGTCTGGAGGTTCTCAGTGCTGTTCTCAGTGCTGGGCTGTTTTGATTCCTGGCTGAGTGACAGAGCTTAATTAGCCTTTAAGGAAGTTGCTGACTGTATGAAAGGGGAGGTCTTGTGTCTCTGTACATGACTCATAGGACCGGGTGCTGCTCATCTCCCTCCTAGGCTGGTGCAGAGCATAGTCTGCGGGGACTTGTTTCACTTGCAGGATGTGGAAGAAGAAGAAGGCCAAGAGAACTAGAGTTACTGGCAAGTCACTTTTCTTTAAGCTCTTGAAATAGATTAATGTGGGCACACAACTTAACTGTTTGACTATGAAAATTTAAGACTTCTTAAAAGTAGCCCTTAACAGATGTAGTTGGGTCTTTTGATTAAGCTAATTTATGACATCTTATTTCTGTGTGTGGTCTCCTATCCCCCTTTCAAATCCCCATTTTTATCCTCATTCCCAGTGGCTTTCTGCCACTGTCCTGTAAGTAAAATTTACCTACTTGATTTTGCAAGTTCAAGGCTTTAATGGCAGTTGGAGAAAGGTTCTTTCTGTAACTTAGAAAAGCTACAACAAATCATTTCAGTCAGCTGTTTTTATTCCAGATCAGTACTTTGTGAAGTACATTCTCGGGATAGTTCTTCACTATAATACTTAGAACTATACAGAACTCTAATACTTAGAACTTCATTGAGAAACAGCTTTGAAAACTTTCTCAATGGGCTTGTAGTAGACAAGCCAGCTGATACTGATGATTGAAAGTATAGTTGGAAATCTAGTGATTATCTATCTTTGTACTCTTGTGATGGTTTTGGTTTGGCTGGTTGGTTGGTTGTGGGTTTTGGGGGGGTTTTAAAGTAACCAGGTGGAGGTGCACTCTGATAAAGCAGACTTTATACTTCTGCTATAGCTTAATTTTCTGGAGCAGGGACTTAATTGTTGTTGTTTGTGTGCGAAACACTTATTTGAACTGACATTTATTTATATACTGGTCGTTATCCTTAAATAATACATATGCCTGAATCTAAATTCCCCATTGCGCTGAATAGGAACAGGGCAAAACAATTCTGAATCATGGAGAAACAGAAAGACTTGTGTGGATAAAAACCAATGAACATTTGATAGGATTTGCAAGGTTTCAGGTACAATGTAATTCCAGTAACATTTTTCATAACTATTCTCTTATGAACCATTTGACTATTCCTGTTATGAAGCTTTACATTTACATTTAGGTGTGTTTATCTTATTGAAGTGCCCTTTAAATGTGATGCTGTTTCTCATGTTGGGTGCACTTATCAGCTTTCTGGGTGAGGGTAAATGTACCAGAAAGCTTATCTGGTTTTCCAACTTCATCAGACAAACTACTAAAAGCTATTTTGCCCAACAGAACTTGCCTTTTCCATCTCCTGGTACTGTAACAGGTTCCCAAAAAAGGTAACATCTGGTTAGAAATGCCATTATAAAATCAGAAATATTTTGTTGTGGATTGACTGAAGCCAGACTTCAGTTTAATGACCTGAATAATATATGTGTATATATATGTATATACATGTGTGTGTGTGTGTGTGTAAATGACTCTCATACTTTCCAATTAAGTACCAAGGCTGCTAAGGTGTGGTTATTGCTGTATAATTACAAGCTTGTGACATCAAAATGTAGGAGGTGGTTTAACACATGACATCACCCATTACAGCTGCTGTTTACCAAATAAGATGCTATCGGTGGTACTTCCTTGTGCAGTTGTGAATGCTGCTGTCATGGTCTTTATCTCTGAATGGAAGGAATACAAAAATGAGTGTTCCTTAAAGAATTGTATGCCAGCAAATACTGGTTTTCATGTTGCTTTTGGACTCTGGCTCTTAAATTGGAAGCTGGAAACTGAAATAATCTTGAGGTTCTTGATGCAGTTGTGGCACTCAGAAAGGATTTCATGCTCTTTGAATATTTTCCACAAAGATATTCCTTTATTACAGTGATTGATGAGCAGTGCTTTCCTTTGTGATGCTGTAACAGTTGTGAAGGAGGATTATATTAATGTGTCATTTTAGGGTGCTCTATTGATGCTGCAACTGATCCTTATTTGTTAGCAATTGATTCTGCAGTCAGTTTCGTCCAACTAGTGCTTAGGGCTGCTTGATGACAGAGGTTTGTGTTCTGTAGGTTCCCATTGGTTTAACTTTCTTTTATTAAAGCTGTTCAAAGAATCTTGTTATGGGGGGTGCTGGCATTTACTTACAACAATATTCCAGTAGCTATCTACCCAAGTGGATGGAATTGGGTGATAGGAAATGGAGCCACCTACTCTAGGTCATGCTTTCAGTTGCTTGTAGGGCTCGGGAATGACACCTGGTGTCCACAGGTTCTTGCTGTAACCATTAGGGAAGTGTTACATGGTTTGCACACATGGATGGCAAAAAGAAGTTGGAATCATAGAATGGCTTAGGTTGGAAGGGACCTGCGATCATCTAGTTCCAGCCCCTGCCACAGGCAGGGACACCTTCCACTAGACCAGGTTGCTCAATAGGTTGCATTAGATATCCTACCTTTCTTTTGCTCTAGTAGACTGGATGTTTGCTGCTGGATCTTGAAATTGCCCTTTTCTCTTTTACTTGCTCCCTGCCTGTTTGCAGTGTAAGCAGGCAAATTTAAATGGTTTTAAGTTCTTTGAGAAAAGCTTCATAACTGAACAAAATTATTGCAATCACAGTGGAGCTCTGAAGAAGAGACAATGCAGTTAATCTGATTAGGGCCCACCAAAGAACCTGTGAGCTTCTAAATTGGTTTTATATTCAGCAGTGTGAAAAGGGAGTTGAGAATGCTGGATTCTAATGCTTGTACTTGGCTCTAAATACTCTTTGGACATGAGGTCACTTAATAAAGTGTTTTTATACTGATATTCTTTAAAATTAAATAACCTGATATAAGTGTACTTATGCTGTGAAAGTTATAAAATGTGAGTGGCACTCTGGGGCATAATAAGGTTCCTGATGAATGCAACAGATTTCTTATGGCTTTTGTGCAGGCTTTGATTCTGACAATTCTTCAGGAGACTTTTCAGAAGCAAATCATAAAGTTGCAGAAATGCTTGATCTAGATCCACACCAAAGTGATAGGACTGGGAAGCATAACGGAGAGACAGAGATCCAAGAAAATGGAATTAAGAGACACAGGTAAACACGTACTACTACATAGTGAATGAGAACCGAGTAAGTGCTGGCTCATTGTCTTTTGGGGCATTACTGTTCTCATTGGAAGAGCTTAATTCTCTGCATGTGAAAAGACATTTTGTTGTCTGCTTCTTAGGTCAACTGTAGGTTAATGCATTGCTTCTTTCATACACTACTTCAATACCTACAACTGAAAATGACTTGTTGGATAAGGGGCTGATAGTGACAGTTGTTTTTTCCACTTACAGGACATCGTTACCTGCCCCAATGTTTTCTAGGAATGATTTTAGTGTGTGGAGCATACTAAAAAAATGCATTGGACTGGTAAGTGAGCTTGGATGAAGCATGCTGAGCTCAGGGCTCCTCACTTCAACTGTTCATTTTATTGCTGAAACCTTAAGAACAATATGTGGTACATTTTGCATTTTGTCCTGTAGGGAACATCATCTTAAACTGCAACTCTAAATTTACTAACTCTCTACCATTTACTAGCAGTACTATTTCCTTACCTTCTTTAGCTGTTGGAGCATGTGGATTGGTACATTTGTAATGCTGTCCTATAAGAACTGGACTAAAGCCATTACAAATATAGTCCAATGTGCTTTGATTAACACAATGCTCTTTTCTGCCTTTTCTTATTCTTTACGTAGCAAAATGTGATTTCAGGGCTTTATCTTGGTGTGGTAGGGAGGTCTGGTTTGGTGGTTTACTTTTTCCCTCTCCTCCATAATCTAAGCAGTTTGTGCCAAAAACCAAATTGCTTTCATCTGATGGAAAGGATAGAAAAGCTTGGGATCTGTTAGTTTCTTATGGAATCCACTGTAGGCTTGGAGTATTAATGGTGTGATGTAATGGGGTCACAAGATTTGTTCTTGGACTCCCAGACACAGACATTTACATTGCTCTGTGTTGTTAAAGGACCCTGATGCTTGCATTGTTATTGATCATCACTGCTGTTTTCTTTTAATCCTTTAGGATTTCAGTTACATTACTTCATTCTTATTAGGAATGAAAGGGATGTTCTACACTGGAGGGCTGTGCTGCCATAGCTGCTTTTTAGAAGCATTAATCCTTACATTTATCTCTAGCCTAGGTCTGCCAGTACAATCCTTTGTGAATGCAACAGACAGTAGCCCTTCTGTTAGCTTACCTTATGTCACCTAGGAAATACATCTGTACTGTCAAAATCCCTTTTGTTAGGATGAGCGACCTATCCACTAGAACACTTTGCTTGGACCAAATCAGTTAAAGTCAGTTGGATATAATGTTTTTCTCCTTACTACCTGTGACACTGAGAAGAATCCAATTGTTCAAACAACTGTTAATAACAAGTTGATAACACTGAATCGTGTTTTCTTAAAACAGAAGAAAGGAACGGCTGGAATCTCCGTAAAGCTTGATTATATTTTATTTTACGGAAAAGATAAAAACGGAAAATCTGTAGAAGAGAAAATTGTTCTCTAAAAAAATCTCCCTAAATTAGAATCTGTAAGACGCAATTTAATAGCATATGATCGAAGTAAAAGAGGTGAACACGCCAAGTGAAATGAAGAAATTTGTCGATTTACCTTTTGAAGTGTATAAAGATAATCCGT
>JANHGB010051898.1:3724-16515 GCA_026283785.1 Coracopsis vasa | reverse complement strand
CCCCTGTGTCCAACCTGGCCTTGAACACTGCCAGGGATGGGGCAGCCACAGCTTCTCTGGGCACCCTGTGCCAGTGTAATCCACATATTAGGTACATTTATTTTAATATCTCAATAATACCTTAATTAAAAACCTGCAAACAAGATCATTCCATCTTATCTGAGTGACAACTTAAATGTGTGAAGTGTTAGCTTAAGGTGCAAACTCTGTTCAGAGCTGCGCAGCATTACTCTGTGTTAATCTTGATACACTATCCCGGGTGATAACTCTCCGTATGGAATCAACTGGAAAGCTCGGGCAAGCCCTCAGAAAGTTAAACCATTAATAAATAATTTCCTGACTGTGAAAGTTCAATATCATAAGAAAATAAAAATTAAAGACATCTAAATTATACCTCTCATACTAAGAGCAGTTCAGTGCTTACGGTCCTTGAGTCACAGAGTAAACAGGGAGGAAGCCAGAAACTGTGTGAACCTCGCTGGTTTTGCATTTCCAGAGCTGTGGATCTGAGCCGAGACTTAAGCTGGGCATGTGGAGAGATGCAGAAAGCTTTAGATTTGCATATACAATATTGGGATCATGAGAATGTCACATTTAAATGCAAACCTCACGTGTCTCATGAATAAATCATGAATGGTGCCAAGACTGATTTATTCTTTTTTTCCCCTCCCTCCAATTGTCATCTCCCCCCGTCCCCACCCGCTGAAGAGACACTGATCTGCAAAGCAGACAATTCCTCCTTCTCTTCCCGAGGAAATGCACTGATAGATGAGGCTTGATAAGAAGCTGAAAGCGCTTCCAAAACAAAAACATGTGCGTGTGTTTCTTGTTTATACTTGGCTAGGAAGTAAAGCGGCATCATTTCCTCTCTGTCTTTTCCCCCCGCTTCTTCCTCAAGAGATACCGTAATACCATGGCAACAGCCTTCAACCCCTTTCTTGTATGACACAACCAGATTTGGAAAAGGTTAGCTGTGTGTTGTAATCAAATCCAGGCAGGTCAATCATGTAAAGAGATGACTTCCCATGTACTGGGGAATAATGAATGAATACATCGCATAGGTCTTCCTTCCTTCCCACCTTACTTCCTTCCTTCCTTCTCCCCTCACCATTTGAAGTGCCAGGGGATTAGCATTTTGTCTCTGAGGAATAAAATTGAAGTGAACAATTTCCAAAGGTTACTAGAAAATAAAGAATGTTGCAGAAAAAGAGAACTGGTGATTGTAATGCCCAACAACAAAAAAGTCTCCAATGTGGATGTGCACCTCATTGTGCCATTAATGAGAGGTTTTATGTGCAAAACAACAGAATAAGATGCGACAATGCTGCGAAACTTGCCCTCTCTCACCAGCTAAACAGGGCCTGTTTCCTCCTGCTGCATCTTTAGGCTTATATCACTGCCAATTTAATGATTTGAAAACAGCCATTCAGATTTTGGTAACATCAGGTTGGGATCGAGTTTTTTTGAGAACAATTCCTAAAAATCAGACATTTAGGATGCACCCAAATGTTGGGAATGTATTGATTATGACCAGATTTCCTTGAGAAAAGGTGTCTCTGGACAGGGATGAGGTTTCCAATCAAAGCTGGGCAGACAGCACAGACTATCCCAGATGAAGACAGACACTTGAATAAGGGACATAGGAGCTCCTGATGTATAGTTCTCCCCATTGAAGCATCTCCACATGGTAAATATAAAGCCATCATTGACTGGGTGACTCCCAGCTTTGTTTTTCACACCAAAGGCTGAAAGTCCTAACTACTGCCATTCCACCTCTAGTGATGCACCTCTACTGAATACTGTTTTATGGGGAAAGCTTCACCCAGAGGTCCTGCACCAGGAGAGGCAGCCAGCAGCCCCACAGTCAATCACACACAGCTGCTCTGTGCATCACTTGAACCTGAGCTCCTGGCCAGCTGGTCAGAAACACCTTTGACTTAAGGTCTCACATAGCCTATAAGTGAATATGTGCATGGTAAGTCTCTACTTTCCTCAGTGTTACTAAACCCACAAATCCTAGTAAAGCCCTCTTACTCGTCCCACTGCAAGGACATTGTGGGGAAGGTTCTGTGGGCCAGGGATGTTCCTCACTGAGTTATACAATGTTCTTACTGCACAGTATTTATCAGAGCAACTTTCAGCAACACAGGGCTTTGCTTTCTACACACGTGGCATTTGCCACAGCTGTGCTTTGATTTAAAAATAAGAGCTTTCAGTCTGGGTGTTAGTATCCAGGACTACTCACTGCTTGTATCTGCAACATGGTGTTGCTAATGCTGCAGATTGTAGCTGGAGGTTGGTTGATGGAAATGTTTTCATGGTTATAGCCGTTGCTGCAGCAGATTGGCAGGATCCTATAGCAGTGATCCCAGTGGTATTAATGGGCAGGTAGTGCTTTGACATAGTCCTGCTGCAATCTGAATAGGGCCACAGAGGACTTCAGCTGCTGCTGTGGCTGTTTCTCTATTGAGCAAGAAACAAGTAGCCCAAAGACTGGGTTTGCTCCCTGGCTATTTGCAGACACAGACTAGTGTCCAGCAAGGAATGGAGAGACAGGGTGAGGGAAAGGTGAAGCCCCAGAACACCCCCTGAACCACCACTTCCCTTGGGTTAATACTGCCCTGGTGATATTAAAGACGCAGCGAACTCTATTTCGTATTTATCAGCATACCCTGCTCTATACCCACAGCTTATGGCTAGAGGAGGTGGGATGTGTACACAGTATCACGGATGCTTTCTTTCACCCCAGAAATGAGCTAAACCAGTCAGAGCATAAACAGAGTAGACCTTTCTCCATCTGGTTCCCTTCAAAACACAAGTATTTAACTGAATCTGTGTTCTGGACATACAGTTTCCTAGGATTTTGATTCAGGAATCTCCAGCTGGTGATGCTGATGCAGATATTGACTTTAATGAACCTATTCCAGTTCATACCCACCAAAAAAAAAAAATCACACTAAGCCCTTTCATTCAAGACATTTTCTTCCAAGTCCTTGGAGCAGACATTTTCAGATCGTAACTGTAAACTTACACATCCATCCCTCCAATGTAAATTGCACTGAAAGACTGTTGAATTTGCAAAGACAAGTGTTCAAGCCCACTCGTGCCTCCTCATTCAGTCTTCCAGTGAGTATTTCTGACAAAGTCTGAATGCTAGTGTTCTAAGATAGGGAAACTTTAAGCAGCTTAAACTACAGTAAAACCAGATAGCAATCTTCAACCTGAGTTCACCTACAGCTTTCTCACCTACTGGAAGCTTCCAAGACCTTGTTTTGATTGAGTTTTAATTATAAAGATGCTTTTGATCTCTGGATGTTAGCTGCTATAGAAAGACAATACTTAGAAGTGGAAACTTAGAAGGAAGAAGGAATCTTAGGAAAGTATGAGCTCCTATTTCAGGCAAAGGCCTTTTAACTTTTATGCTTTGTTCAATCTGCAGTAGAAAATATCTAGAAAAATGGCAATATTAACCAATGCTTGGAATTGAAATTCATCATTTTATTTTGAAACAGCTTATCTTTCAGCACTGGATTCCAGTTATGTGTCAGAAAAATCTTTATCATTTTCCCTCAGCAAAGGATAAGAATGGAGACTGTAAGAGGGATTAGGATGAAACCATTGCAGGCTTGATAATGGCAGAGAGGTTTTTAAAGATTGACTTTGAAGTGAAAAATTAAGCAAACCTTTAGAGAAAGATTTCTTCTTAATCAGAAATAGTGTATTTATAAAACGCATCAAATGTAAACAACAGGAATAGCTAAATGCCAGACTGAATGAATGTCATCTATCTCCAGTAACCTGGAAGCTGAGTTCATTTGTCTTGATTTACATCCTGAGATTAATGGAGGCAAAGTAGAATTGCTCTGCACTGAGCAAAGCTGCATACTAAGTGATCTAGTCCCTATCCCATCCCTGTACCACCTCTAGCAGCTTCTTCTAAGCACCCTTTTCAAAGGGGTTATTGTGGGACTTACCTGATTTGAATCCACTTGTCACAGGATGCCCTGTGTATCAGCCAAAGCCAAGCCACAGGATGAAGAGCTATTGGCCTCAGAGTGATGCTTTACACCCAGTTGGTATCAGGGAGCACTGTGCTAAGATAGGACTAAAGTCACATCTAATGACATGGTATAGACAAAGGCCAGAAGCCGTTTGGACAGCCAGACTGACAGGTCCATGAGCAAAACTGTAGGGCTTGGCTGGACAGACAAACAGCCTCAGTAGGTGCTGCTTTTCTCAATGTCTTTAAGAGGTTTATGACTACACAGCTCAGTCACACTGAACTTGTATTAGTCTCTAATTAGATGCCCCAAGTTTCTTAATCAGGAGAACTTTTTCCACTCCTAAATTACCTGAAAACAGCCCAAATTGTTCAGTATTAGTCTGTAGTGTGAGTAAGGGTAGTAGCAGAGAGACCTTTGCTACTGGCTGAGGGAATTCCTCCTGGTATCCAAAAGAAAGGATCACACATACCTGACAAAGCTGGAGAATTAGCCCCCATACCACTATATATCACACCCACCCCCCTTCCTTTTAGATGATGGACCTTTTCAAAACACTATTCAATAAAGCACCTTATCCCATTGTGCAAGCTCTTCAGTGTAATCCTCACTTGCAGGATCTTCTCAGTGCTCCCAGCTTTACCCAGGGCAGGTTGCCCGTGGCTGTTAAATAGCACCCGGTGCTCTCAGCAGCAGGTGAGCCAGGGCTCCCAGATGAAAGTTTTGAGAAACAGAGTGATAAAAGCTACTAAAAAACCCCCTTCTTGCTGTTTGCTTCCTATTCTTTCCTGTGCTTCATCATCCACTACCTTTTCCCTTCGTTTTGCTCCTTTTAGGAACTACTCTATACAATGAACAGTTGAGTCCCTTGTGCTTAATAAAAAGGTTTTGTCATTTCAGCTGCATTGCTTTCTCCTTTTTATATCCACTTAGCATCAACAGTTGCTCCCTTTGGTTTGAGGGAGCAGGACTGGGCACCATCCAAGTTAGTACGCATAGGAAAGCACTTACACACACTTAATTTTAAGGTTGTGTTTAAATCATGCTGATTTCAAGAAAATACAATGAAAATTAGGTTTTATATAGGATTGTTTTCCTGAATGTGAGCTCTAACAGGCATGATGCAGGAGAGCTGACCCTTTGTTTCTAGAGATATTCTGAGAATAAACATCACCCCTATTTAAATACCAGACACCTCTTGAATTGATCCAGCCATGGTCTCAGACACAGTGTAAGAGTCCTTTCCCATTGCAGTTTGGCCTTTGCTATATATGAAGCTAGTTTTAATTTATTTTCCTGAATTTTAACACACCAAATCCCTATTCAGCTTTAGAAGTAATTATTATGTCAAAGCAGAAGGTATTTTGAGACCTACTAACAGATGCTCTGCTGTTTTTTCATATCCACCTACGGCACTGAAGCCTCTTAGGCATTAATGAGCATCGTCTCTGAAGGGGACTTACAAGCAGCCATGTGGGAAGGAAACAATTTCCTAGGCTTGATCTCTCAATAAAGGCAAAAATCATGCCTGATATCTACTCCTCCCTCTGGGTTGGCTTCATTTCCCTCTCATTTCCAAAGGATCACTGCATCAGAGATGGAAGAGAAGATCCAAACAAGAAGCACTCATTTCAAATTCAAGTCTAGGACAAATTAGCAGGGTTTCCAGCAAAGTTAATGACAGCAGTAACCACATATACCAAAGATGCTGCTGTGCCTCATGCTGTCATGCTCCAGTGTCTTTCTGTATCCACTGCAGCAGGGTGGATGGAGCTATTTCTGTGACCATGTGCTCTTCTTCAGTTCTTTGATTTGTTTAGCAAACTCTGGCTTTGCCATGGTTCCTCCAACCAAAGATACCCACTGATTGCAAGATGCCCTTGTGGGACCAGTACTGATGTCATGACTTGTGGGCACTGTAGGGTTAGACTGTCTTTACTTGGAGCTGAGATCATCAAACGGTGTAATTCCCTCCTGTGGTTACTTCAGTGCAAGTCTCTGTGCAGTCACTGGCGGAGAATCTGGGTCTCTTCTCAGGATACAACAACTGCATTTTAATTGAATTAAGCTATGTCAAAGTAATCCAGCCATCATATAATCACACTCCAGTCCTGCCCTCAACCAGCTCATGGAGTGATTTACAACTCATGCTCCCAAGTAGAAAGGACACAAATTCATTTCTCCCGCATTTATAGGCTGAAAAGTTTTGATACTTGAGTTTTTCAGCCGTGATTTTCTGCATTCAGAAGCTGCTGACAGCAAAAAGTCAGGTGAAGGACATGGAAATTCACACTGAACTCAGACCCTCTGAACCTCCTTCAACACTTTTTGCTTCCTAATGCTCTGAGAAGCTCAAGCTTATTTTTTCCTTTCATTTGCACCTTTTATATTGATCTCCAGAATTTTCCTTGTGTCTGCAATCAGAGAGTGATGCTTTCCTTGTGTCTGTGATCGCAGAGTGATGCTTTCCTTGTGTCTGTGATCGCAGAGTGATGCTTTGCTGTTCTCCTCCAAATGCAGATCACTTCGCCTAAAGACCAGTGTTAATTTACATGGAGTGAAGGGGAAGACGAAGGCAAATGAAATGTCCTTGTTTGCTCATGTCTCTCTTGACTGCTTTCAAAGCATCTGCTGGATCCTCTGTGATGTGGCACATTTTCCTTCCCTGCGGAAGGATGCAGATATCTGCCCTTTAAAGCTAACTCCTCTGACCCCAACTTCCCACCTACCCATGGTGGTCTCTGAAATCACTCCTTCACAGCACAGAACTTGTGATTTCATCTGCCCAGTCTGTAATGTAACACCATGGATGCTTCTACCTGACATGTCAGTGTGTCCCCTTTCCCTGATGCTACCTGAACCTTGAACTTGGTGTTCCCTGTGCTCACGCAGCAAAAGGCTGAGAGGTCTGAGAAGGAGCCTCAGTAAATCTTGGAGGAACATGGGGCCAGCTCCCCTAGTTTCTGAGCAGTTGCATGGTGGGCGTCAGGAAGGCCTGAGAGCTGCTAAACTTATGTGCAAATCCAGTTTCCTATCAATTGAAAACTGCACCTCTGAATTTCATTTCCATGTGTGCATTTACAAGAGAAGCTCGTGCCAGGTGTAACCAAATCCTCCTGCATCAAACGCTTCCCGGTGGATGAGGCTGACCTAAAATCACACCCAAAGTGAACCAGGGCACTCTTCTCATCTCCTTTCAGTGTCTCCTTATGGGTGAATCGTTGTCACTTCAAAGGGTTCATAAACATGGTGGTGGAGGCACCAGAAGGCTTTTTGGATGACCTCAGAAGGGAAACATCTCACCCACCTCTCACGAGGAGGTGTTATGTACCATGAGACCATCACCTCAGGGTCTCCTGAGATGCCACTGCTTTGAGTCTCCTTAGCATCAGTGCTGGGTCCCCCTCCTCAATCTCAAAAGCCAAAGTGGCTCTGTCAAAAGTTTCATTCAATGGGCTTGAGAAGGCAAATAACATCAGGTGAAGTTTTTCTTCCAGCTGGAGAAAGTGCCCGGATTCTCCTCTCTCCTGCTTCCTTGTTTGCCTACAGAAATCAGGCAATTGGGATTTATCTTGTTTTTCATGTACTTTCTGCTGAGGATTTCAATCTGATTATCCCAGAGCTTTGGCCAACCACTTGTAGCCTAGATCCTTGGCCTTCTTCTCTCGTGAAAGGCTGCTTTTAGCTCTTTGGCCTAGTTTTAACCCTCAAAGATAATCTCTCCTCAGCACTCGGCAAGTTGCCAACAGGATTAAAATCTGCTGGGGTTATTCACTCTCTTATTGAAATGCAATATACCCAAGTAGATCAGCTCTAATTAACACCCCATCCGCAGCATCTCTCCTTAGGTCTGGTAAGTGTGGAAAAAGAGAACTCCACATCCCGGCCGTTGGAGAGGAAACGAGTTGCAGCAGTATCTCAGTTGTATTACTGCAAATAGAGCTCTTCCCAAACTTCCCGCTGGCTCATTCCTCCTCCTCTGAGCTGAATTGTTGCCAGCAGTTGTCTGACACTTCTTAATTTTATTTAGATTTGGCTGAAATGGGATGTGGATGCAGACTGGAACCTCGGCACACTCCTGGGCCACACGCTGCAGTGGGGCACGGGCATGGTGGGGCAGTGGGGTTGGTCCTGCTGGTGGGTGCTCCCAGGGAAGAGCTCCTGGTGGGCTGCTGTAATTTGGGAAGAAGGAAGCAGGGCTGTGCCCGGGTTTGATCCTGTCTCTTGTGGCATTTCCCTGGTGGAGCCCTCCAAGAAGCTTCGTTTTATAGCTGTATTTTTGGTAGGTGTTGGGAAGGAGCTGAGCTTGTTCCCTGTTATCTCCTGTGCAAGGCTGCACCCATCCCTCTGTGAGCTCTGGTGGGAGCACAGCAGGCACTTCTCAGCCTCCACAGGGACAGAAGCTTGGCCAACCCTCTCCAAGTGTGCTCTGAGCACATGCATCCAACAATCTGTGCATTGGATGTGACTGAACCCATCTCACCCAGCCCGGAAATCCTTCCTCCCAAGGAATACGTCTGGCAAGGAAGCAGTGATACCAGGATGGGGCACTGAAGCCAGAGGAAGGGAAAGCCCTGTTATCTGAGGAAGCAAGCAGGTTTGAGGAGGTCTGGCTGATGCAGGCAGCAGGGCTGAGTTTGGTTTCCAGTGCATCTTAGCAGTCCTTGCTGCAGGGTCGTCATGGGCGAAACAAGTCTGACACTGGGATTCCTGGAGAAGAGCTCCGAGGATGATCTGACAGAGTCTGGAAAGCCTGTCTTAACTTCTAACTGCCACAGCTGCTGACGGAACACTAATCTATTTGTAATTTGGAAGAGAATGACTCCAAATAAGCGCTGCAGCCTCTCAGTTCTCATCTGTGCTAGATTACGTCAAGGGCTCTTGAATTAAACAAATCTGAAGTTTCTAGGCCAAGCCGTTTTTGAGATATGACATGAAAAAGCATTAGGAGATGCTTCAAGCGCTCTGAGTTACACTTATTTTCCCTAAGACCCGTGTCTCAGAAATGGATTGTCTCTTATGCCTCAGGTTTTGCCAAAACCAGTCCTCCCCTGGCTATACATCACATCCTAGTATGTGCCCAGTCTCTTCATGTGGCTCCAGCAGTGAGGGCAAACCCAACCACTGGAAAGCTCATTACAAGCTTCATCACAGGGAACAGGGAGAATTGGGAGAGTCAGTGACTATCAAAACCCTGGCTCTTTGAAGCCCTGCCTGTTGCAGGTAACAGAATAATTTGTATACACACATGGGCAGCTCATCCTCCACTTTGCAATTCCTGAAGCCAGGGATGGGTACAGATTTGAACCAGGGCTGCAGGAAGGTGGGTAGAGAGCAGAATTCAACTTGTGTCTCTAAGGTCTCTCCTCCTCCACCAGACACAGCAGAACTGGGGATGCACAACTTGTTTGATAACACTCAGCCCTCTTAGTGAAAAGAAAATAGAGGTAAAGTGATGATGCGCATCTGACTTCATGCAGAGCCCTATCCTGGGCAGCAGTAGTAGCTCTCCATCCTGCCTCATTGCAGCAGAAATTGAGACTGCTTGGCATTTTGCAGGAGCAGACACCTCTGTAAATAATAGAAGAGAATGTTGCTGTTAAGAAGCCTAAAGAAGAAGTTACACATCCCATTTCTGATGACCCCCCTCCCAGTAGGGGTTTAGGGAGGTAGGTGAAAGCAGAGGTGTGAGTTATTTACCTGTGTTCCCTGGCACTTATTTCTTCATCACTAGTAAGCTGCTGACAGAGCCCCAAAATCTGCTGTTGTAAAGGAACACAGTGGCATGCAGAGAAAAAGAGCTGTGAGAGATCTGGGAAGCTCTCCCAAAGCCAGGTTGGACGGGGCTTGGAGCAAGCTGCTCTAGTGGAAGGTGTCCCTGTCCGTGGCAGGGGGTTGGAACTGGATGAGGTTTAAGGTCCCTTCACAAATCAGTCTGGGATTCGATGACTCTATAATTCCATGACCTCCTGGAGCAAGTGCATGCCTGGGCTGAGCCTGTGCAAAGGACACTGTGAGGAAGAGCTGCTAGGTGGACAAGGTGGCCAGAGAGACCAAGGGAAAGCTGTAGATACCCTAGCACAACCGTGCTCCACGTGTCCCAGGGTGACAAGCACATGCCCAGCTCCTGGCAGGGGCCACACGGTTGGATGCCATGATTATTTAACTGGACTTCAGCCTGGCTATTTATGGACAGAAATCATATCCAGAATCCAGGCTACAAAAGCATTGAAGTGCTCTTTGGGAATCTTCCAGGAGATGTCAGAAAACTCTGATTAGACAAAATCAAGGTTTTTCATGGAAGTGTATCAGGCTGCTGGGCAGCAGCACCAGAGGAATTCCTGATCCAAAGCAGAGACAGGCAGTGGCAGGGCAGGCAGCTTCCTGCAAGGGAGAAGCAACTCCAAACTCCAGGAGCTTTGCAGCAGTGGTCATTTTTGCTCCCTGGGGACAGCCTCCACTGGTTTCTGTAATGAAGAAACCAGTGATGCCATTGGAGATTATTAGCAACCACATAACTAACGTGGGACTTCATTTGAGGTAGAGCCTCCAAATGTATTCCAAGTCAAGTGTATAAAGAAGGTGTCTGTGAAACACTCTGTGGAGGGGAAGGATTGAATTTCTCCTTTGCCTGTTAAATACTTCCCTCAAATTTATCTTTCCTGACATCCGACAGTTGGGTGGTAGGGCCTCGGCTGGACTGGGACCTCAGTCCAGGCTGGACACCCAGGCCAGGTGAGGTACCTGCACCACCTCAGCAGTCAGTGGAGGGGAGGGGAACCATCTCTGGGAACAAATAATTCCCACCATTAGGGAATCTGAGGCACCCATTTTTAATTAGGATCTAATCTATTGATTAAAGTTTTATGTAGGATGATCAAAGCCTTAGATCTTTGCATTGCAGCTTCAGCTGGGTCCAGCAAAGGAAAAGAGGCCAACAGGGAACCCTTTCTTCAGCCATCATTACATGGGTGCCAAACCTTGCAAACCACTGAGCCTCAAACATAAAATGCAGCATTCAGGCAGGAAGATATGAAGCCGTTTAACCAACTGGCATATGCTAACTTGTCTTTATGTTCACTTAATCCTGCTGGAATCACTGGGGATGCCCCTCTGCAAATTAGACCTTAAAAGAGTATTTTGCAGTGAAGTGTTTCAGCAGGCCGTGCCACATACTTTATAGCAGAGGTATGGGTATAACCCCCCTCTCAGGCTGCCAGTGCTCTGCACTATATCTGTATGTATGTGAGCTACCCACCTCCCTGCTCCTCAGGTAGGGATAACTACCCTGCCCTAATTGCCATCTCCTGGTCATTAGTTATGTGAGATGTTTACCCCAAAACAGAAGGCAGGGTAAGGAGTACTTCATCCTAGGAGAGGGTTAATCTCCCGCTGGATGCAGGATGCCCTCATGGGAATGGAATGTGTAGTGTTGGTAAGTGGTTGTGCCCCAGAAGCCTTTGAGAACCCACTGACTACTGCATGCTAACGATTGGTATTATTAAAGAACAATTGATGGCCTGTAACCAAACAACAGAAACTAATTACTGGAAAACTTTTATTGTCCTTTAATTACTGGGCCTCTTTGTCAATTAGCAGCAGATAGAGGGGAGGGGGAGGAGCGGGAGGGAGATAGAGACTCGGTTTATAGCAACAATAAATTTTCCAAAACGGCACTCCTCAGTAGCTGGAAAAGCGACTCTATTAACACGCGATATTAAGGCACGATATTTACTCCGGCTGCTAAATGTAGGTGTTTTTCTCCTGAACAAGTGCAGAGCTCCAGGAATATTAATCAGGGTTCTCTTCCTGCGGCTCTGCCGCTGCCAGGCACCACCACTTCCCTTTCCCAAGTAATCCTACCCCTTGACCAAGGGCTTCTTTCTGCAAGGAAACTGGCCCTGTGCCCATCTCGCAGCATGGAAGCTCCAGGGGGCTGCAAGGGACGCAGGGGGATACAGGTGGGCTCCTCAGTGCCAGGCACATGCGGCCGGGCTGGGAAGCTGCCAGGGGCCGGCTCATGGCTTGCTCTCTGAAGCACTTTGAGTGCAGGTGCACGTGGAGCAGGCTTGGCCGCACGGCCCCGGGTGTCGATGGTTCTGCTCCCAGCTCCTGGCTCGCTCCCACGAGCCAAAAATAGTTTATCCAAGGGGTTTTTTCTTCTTCTTTTTTCCTTTTCTCATCCACTGCCAAACAAATGATTTCTGGGCACATTTTCGCGGGCAGTGAGCTCCTCTGAGGACGTCTGAACTGCAGCTACCCCCCAAATGAATCACGGGATTTCTTCTGTCACTTGGCAGAGAGTGCTCACCAATGTCATTTTCTCCTATTTGACTTTCTCAGATTAACCAGTTAGTGCCTCCTCCGAAGGAAGTGCTGTGAGAAGCACTGCTCCCTGGGGAGGATGTGAAGCACCAAGGAACCAAACCTGCTGGGAGATGTGGCCACTTCTGTGTGTGGGACTGGGCTTTGCATCCTGGATGGTCCTTCCAGGTCCCTTCTCCCACTGAGGAGTAGTGGCAACAGAGAGGGCCACAGACCTGAAGGAACTTCTGCAGGGATGAGATGCTTTGTATTACACAGTAATTGCCAGTCTCCTGATAGGAGACAACAACTTTAATTTTGGGATGGATCTTTTCTCCCCCAGCAAGGGCTTCTGGATACCTTTGAGTTTCAGGAAAGGGGCTTTGGAAAAGGGCCTGTAAGGACAGGACAAGGGCAATGGCTTTAACCTGCCAGAGGGGAGACTGAGATGAGCTCTTAGGCAGAAGCTCTTCCCTGTGAGGGTGC
>JANHGB010051896.1:0-14144 GCA_026283785.1 Coracopsis vasa | reverse complement strand
TATGATGAGTCGATGATGAGTCACCAGGCCAGGAAAAAAGCTGCAGGAAGGCTGGACTATTTATAAACCATAAAAGAAAGAAAGGAAATATGTTCTAGATGCAGATAGATCTGGAAGGTGACTCCAACTTTTGTGGGGTCCTGTATTCCCAGGCGCCAGGCAGCAAACCTCCCTGGAGGGAGGGGGGAGCTCAGAGGGATGTATATGTTCTTTTGGAAAGGATCTATTGGCACTGCACAGAGCAGCATACACCACAGAGACTGCTGCAGGAGAGCTCTGCAGGTCTCCTCTGAGGGGCATGGCTATGCAGCCAGGCTCCCCCCATTTACCACCTTTGCACTGCCAGGAGGGAGATAAGCCTGCCGAGCTCTCCACTGCTGTGGCACCAGTACTGGCTGGTGTGCCAAGGCACAGGAAGTTCAGGCACTGCCCTGTGAGTCACTGCTGGTGGTGGAGGCAGCTGCAGGGACTTCCTCCACCTCACTTTCTGCTGGTTCCTTTGCCATGAGCAGGAAACCTCTCCACGGTTCAGCCCCTCCAGCTCCCGGCTCATCCAGCTCACACCACCCTACCACAAGGTGGGATGCGGAGGTGCCACTGGGAAACAAACAAGCAAATGATCTGTTTGGCACTGGCTGTGAAGCCTTGGCATGGCTGGCAAGGGCATTACTGAGTGTGCAAGCTGGGCTAGGTGGTCCCACTGTCTGGAGACACCGCTCCCTGACTTGGACAGCAGAAAGCAACGAAAAGTTCACCTCCACCTAATGCTGCCAGAGCTGTCTCCAAGAGCACATGCAAGCCACGTGGTGTGGCCTCCCCACACAGCAGATGGTCACACTGTGGTTTGACAGCTAAATTCCAGATAACTGTAGCTGCTCTGGGATGTGGTTGGTCAGCAGCAGAGGGAAGGACCTATTGCCGAGAAGGCAAAGAGCGCCTGAGGTCTTGGAAGACCCATCTGCAAAACACAATCGGTGTCTGTTAGATGGGGTTAGACTGCACCAGCACATGGTGCTTTCAGTGCAGAGGGGTCTGCAGCCTGGGTCATTTGGGTGGCTGATGCAGCTTTGCCCTCACACCCCTGCCCTGTGCTCACAGTCTCTGCTTCCGACACTGGGTCAAAATCCAAACGCCTGTCACAAACCCATGTCACAGCATGGTTAAACAGATGCCTAAACAGGGCACATGGACTGGAAGGTGATGAGCTTGCTGTATCACTTTAGACATGGATTATGTGCTGGTGGCTTGATTCAGCGCTCACAGTTCTCATCCAAGACATGGTTTAGTGCTGATGGTCAGCACACATCACAGTCTGTAGGATACCTGCACACCTAGTGAGATTTAACATGTTTAGGAGTTTAGGTGCTGGTTTCATAAAGCACTGGGTCTGGGGTAGGAAGGGGATGGATCTTTGGTGTTTAAGTGATAATTTCTCTTGTCTAAGTGTATACAAGGTGAAAAATAGTACTATTTGCACACCATTTCAGGCTTTTCAGTGAGATGGGTGACGGCTTCTCAATTAATGCATCTTTAAAGAGACCACCCAAATCCGCATGTTTCTGAGGGGAAATCGAAGTGATGCCTCATTTGAGGAAAGTTCTGTTTGCTAAAGGTAAGAAAGTTGGCTGCCTTTGCTATCCACAGCCTTGAAGAAAAAAAGAGGATCACCCAAATTGTATGAGCTTAAAGTATTGTTGGTGTTTGTAGGTAACAAGAAAAGAAAGAGAAATGTGTTCTGCAAGGGTATTTCAATGGCTTTTACCACCACCATCAATGAAATCTTTGCAATGAAGTATTGATGAGTTTAGTTTTGCAACACTGCTGTTGGGGAGGAGGAGAATTCCTCAGCAGCATGACACAGTGCTGTCTTTGCTGTCTGGCTTCATCACATCCTGTCAAAGAAATACAGACTCTACCTCCTGAAAGCACTTAAGCTGATGCTGAAAGCCATTCCCACACTAAAGGAAACTTTTAATTGCCCTGAAAGGTGTTGTTTTCCTGAATCACTTAATTAAAAATAATCCCTGCTATAAGGAATCGATCCGCTATATTTCTCTCTGCTGCTAATGTCGTTGGTTGGCTTAACCAGGCTATAAAATAAACCATTTCTTTTAGTTGAGTAGTGCCATTGCGGTACATCGTCTGTGGTCGCTGGGAGCTCTTGGGAAGGCGCTGCCTCGTTCCACACAGACTTAGCAGGGCTTGCTGGGTCCAGCATCTTCATACTGGGTTTCAGAGGTTATGATACCCACTTTGGTGCTGGCAGGACAGCCTGCAGTGGTTGAGCCTGCAGTTTGGAGACATCCCTCAGTGTCAGTATCTGTCTGGTGATGATTTAGGGTTTCTTTCTCCTGGGGCTCTCACCTGCCTGTCTTGAGCTCTGAGCCTGTGGTATGTAGTTACTCCATGAAAGCTCTGGTTCTTGTCTTACTGACAACTAGGCTTGACTTGGCAGAACTGAGTACCTGTGCTGCTTTGGAGGAGAGTCAAGAGGACCAAGCATCACTTGGGTTCAAGGGCACAGGAGGCTTTTCACTTCCTCCTGTTCTTCCTCTCCTGGGTGTTGATCAGCTGGAGAGGAGGGAGCCACACTTTGTCCTCCCCATGCTGAGCCTCTGCACTGATAACACCTCAGAAGCAGGGCTTGGGAAGGAGGAGAAACCAGGCAGAAAGAGCTGAGTTGTGGGGCCACCCCTGGCCAAGGCACAGCCTTGCCACTAATTAGTGTAATTAATACACATGTAACAGAAACTCTTTAAATCCTGAGCACTGATTGCAATGCAATTTCAGTACTGGGTTTGAAGCCACAGGACTCTCTTTTAGTGCCACTGAAGTCAAATAAAATGTTGCTATTAATTAACTCCTTTGCCTTTTGGTCTATTTTTCCCCTGGCACTTTTTGTTTGCACGCTGATACCTCTCCTCTCTGGTTTCTCTCATCTGTGTTTATCGAGCAAATGTAATTCCCCATCCTCTCTGCAGTCATTTTGCCACCTTCTTAAGTTGTTCCCAGCTTAGTGGGTGAGCTGCACAAGAGGAAGCGGGATGCTGTGATCTGCTGGGTTGGATTTTAGAGTTTTGACAAACACTGATATTCCCCATGGCAACAATCCCTGTACAGTGCAGCACCCAGCACAGACTTTGCTCTTGCAGAAACAAATGTCGCTCTGCAGCGTTGACTGCTTTCTAAGCAGATGTCTATTTGCAGAAATGGGGGCCTGGGCTGGGTTTTGGGGAGCACCAGGGGTATGTTGGGTACAGCAAAATTAACCACCCAAAGTTAGTGGATGTGACCTGAAACTCTGCTAAAAGAAGTTTGTGGCTTTTGCTAGGGCAGTAGTTGATGCAATAAAACTACTGCAAAAAGTGCTTCTTGCTGTGGTACCCTTCTGAGTATCAGTGGTACCCTTCTGCATCTCAGTGTTTCAGAGAAAAATGAAGTCATGTCCCTCCCCACTTCTGGTTCTGGTTTGTTTTTTGGGTTTTTTAATTTTTTTTTAAGGAATGTCCAAAATAATTTATTCCTGATATTTTGTTCTAGATAAGCACTTACACAGCTGCTTGCTGAGATGTTCCTGCAAGAGTCCCTGAGGAGGATAAGGGATGGGATAGAAAGGGATGTCTCCAGGCATGCTGGTATCTTGGAGAGGTGGATCATCAGGTTTGAAAATGTGGTTCCCTAGGACTATGCAGAGCATAAAAACTGTAGAAATGATGAATTCAGCTGTAATCCTGCTTCTTCCTCTAATTGTAGCATTTTTAGTGAACTTTATGCAAAAAATAAGCCCAAATACTGTTTTCTCTTTGCTGTTTTCTTCCTCTGCTCTATTCAGGGTATTGGCATTCCCCACACATTCCTCCAGTTGACTCAGACCCTGGGGAGAGAGCCTGAGAGGGATGGGCGAGGGCGAGAGCTGCACTGAGGTCTCAGCTGCTGTGCTGTCCATGTTCAGCTGAGGCCAAGGCCGTCACCTTGGTGCAGGGCTGCAGTTCAGTGCCATCCCCGCTCCTGTCCATCACGCACCCTGGAAAGTAGCATAGCAAAGAATCGTTGTTCAGAGATTGTTTTTCTTGCAACTGCTCTTCCTTTTTCCCCTGTCAGAGTTATGAAATCGGGGGCATGAACTCTTCCAATGGGGATCTAAAACCTTTTGACGGGAACATCTGCTCGTCCTTGGCACAGGGAGTGATGGGGAAGAAGGGCTGAAGACATCGGTCAAGAAGGAAACGGAGAATAGCAAAGGCAGGAGAAGCTGCTTCTCTTCTGCTGTTGCTGAGCTGGGAAACTGCTGCCTGGGGCTTCTCTAACATCACCTGCAAGCTGCTGCCTCCCGGCTTTGAGGCAGATCCTGCAGAACCTGCAACTGAGGCTTGCATCTTGGGCACATCTTTGATTTTCTCCTTCCCCCCTCCCTACCCCTAGTAATCCTAATTTATTTCTCCCCTCCCCAGATAATCCTAAAATTAAGCAAAAAGGGGCTGAGAGGGGCTCTTGTAACACACAGCGTCTGAGCCAAGCAGGTAACAGCGCTTCCCAAGCTTCACTCCCCATCCTTGCTGCAACTGCCTCTGCTTGCCTGTTGGTCCCCATGAGCTGCTGTGGTGAGACGAGGGAGTGTTTGTCATGTATTGCTGAGAAAGGGCCTCCTCGCAGCACTCAGACCTCCTCCTGCAGCTCTGAGCATGATGCCTGGATGCAGGCAGCCTCCCTCCTCCCCTTTGCATTCATTGCCTGTGATGGCCCATTTTGCAATTCAAAAGAAAATCAGAAAAAACCTGCTTGTATCAATTCTTATTTTGGCATTAGAAAGGCAAACTTCGATCTGACTGATCTGATTGAATTCTGCGTGGTTCTGTGCTGGTGGCAGTACTTGAGGTGACCCTGGCAAGCCACAACCATACTGCTTTACTGACAAATCTGGAAGGTTTAGTTTTCAATCCCTGTAGCCACCCTGAGAATTTCTTCTTCTTTATTAAACCCCCAAACCCAACACTTTTCTGACTCTGAATTTACTGATTTGTAAAAGAAGCCGTAAACTATGAACTCATCCATCCTTAGGCCTTGGTGTCCGGGACACGGCCATGGTATTTTGGAAAGAAGGTCATTCCGTTTCAGAAAGTGGGTTTTTCATTAGTCAAAGCTGACAAAAAGCCTCCAGCCTGATTCTTATCATTCTCCTGCTGTTTCCAAGGGCATTTGAGGAATCATAAATACAACAAGAGCCTTTAGGAATGTTTGCTACAAAGGAAGTTTTTCAGCTATGGTTGACCCCCAAAGGCATGAAGATCACTGATAATTTTATGGATGCCTGAGTTTATGGACCTAATTCTCTGATAAAGTCTATGCTAGTAAAAGATGAAAAGGCAAACCTTCACACACCCCAGCGACACGTACTGCCCTGCCACTGCTCTGCTGGAACACATTTAAGGCAGCACATAAGCAGCAGAAGGGCTTTTCAGGGGTGGTGCAGCCTGACGGGGACGTGAGTACCTCCAGGGCAATCCAGAGACTCACAGCAAGGGCTGCGCCTCTCTTGTTGTGCAGCTCAGGTCACCTCACTTGCTGTTTGCAGCTCCTATGCTGAGCCTGGGAATGGTGAGACTCTGGCACAGGGTGCCCAAAGAAGCTGTGGATGCCCCATCCCTGGCAGTGTTCAAGGCCAGGTTGGACGGCCTTGGATCAACCTGGTTTAGTGGAAGATGTCCCTGCCCGTGGCAGGGGGCTGGAACTGGGTGAGCTTCAAGGTCCCTTCCAACCCAAGCTGCTCTATAATTTTGTGATTCTGTGATGTCTCCATCAGGAACTGGTGCAGGGACACACCGGCCCCAGCACCAGGCGCCTGGGATTTGAGACAGGCGGGCTGAGTCAGCAGTGAGCATGGGGACAGCTGCAGCCTGCCCAGGGACAGAGCCCAGCACGTCTCTGCACATGCCTGGACCCCAGCCCAAGACTGCATTGCCTGGATAAAGGCTGGAGCTGCGGGAGCAGCAGTGAGGAAGACGTGCTTGTTTTCTCCAGTGCACACCAATCATCACATACCTAGAGAGGCCAGCTCTGGAGGGTGGGGGAAGCTTGATGTGTCAGCCAGGACACGCTCCTGATGACAGCTCTGCATCTGCTGTCAATGGCAAACACGGGAGGGATGCTCACCCCATGGCTGCAGTCAGGAGTTCTCTGTCTGTTCCCTGCTGCAGGGCTTTACTTTCCCAGCTCTGCTCTTCCTGCCATGGAGAAGAATTGCTGTAGGCTGGCCCACTGCCAACTAAAGCTGATGGGCTTCCCTGAGAAACACGGGCTGCAAGGCTGGTCCTCTGGGGCAGAATTTGGCCTAGGTGACACGATCTGCAACCTCCTCTCTGTTTGTTGACTGAGGCATTGCTGTGGAAAAAGCCCTGCCAGCACCTACAGGAGAACTTTGGAGAGAAAATTACTTTGGCTTGCTATGGTCAGGGCTTTTCTGGGAATTTCAGCTCTGTTCCAGCCATCCTCGAATCCTAGAGGAGCTGAGCTTGGAGCAGAGCACCACAAACCACGGTGCTTCCTAGTAAATGCTGGAGCTCGTGATGAAGCTCCTGGTGAACCTGGTGCTCTCTGACATCCCCACAGTGTGCTGAGCAAGCGTTTCCCTGCGTCATGGACAGCCGCATTCAGCCTGCTGCAGAATCTGGCTCTTCCCAATGCAGACACTGGAGTCAGGCGGAGCAGAGGTCCAAGGAAAGATAAGTATGTTTTCTATTCAGGCCCATAGACTGAGCAGAAAATCACGTGCTGCACAGGTTTCTGGGTGCTCCTTCTCTGCAAATATATCTGCATGCAGGATCCGAGCTGTGGCGTCTCTGTTGCAAGAGTACTGCACAAACGGCACCTGCTGCCCTTCTGTAGGTGTGAATGCCCTAACATAAACAAGAAAAGACAGAAGAGAAAAAGGAGAAGCTTGATGAGAAGGAATGTCAGCTGATAAAGTAACAAACCCGTTTCCTAATGTGACTTTTACGACCCCTGAGAACCTCAGCCAAAAATTAAGCAATTTCCTTGCTTCGCTCTGGCGCCAAGTGACTTCCAATCTGCACCGTCTATATGAGCTCATATGAAACTCTCCTACTACTGCTTTGTTGATAGAAGAATCTTAAACCCCAACTATCTTGGTGTCTTCAATTTGAATTACTGTGGCATTTACTGGTGTAGCACAAGCCTGTGCAGCTTGCTTTCATTCTTTATTCGTCTTTAGATGTTTTAAGATTACTGCTTTGCCCAATCAGTGATGCTGGTGATGGTCACCTTTATTTCACCTGAAACATGTGTGTCTTAAACCCTGCTGTGGACCCTGCTGTCAGGCTGGGCTGCTTCCCCTCTCGTGTCCTCTGTGTGCTGCCTGCCACAGAGAGCCTGGTGTCGTCAGCCCAGTGGGAGGTGATCTGAGTCAGGTCTTCTCTGGTCAGAAGTCACCAGCCTGATGTGGCCAGCACGGGTGGATTCGTAACCATCCTTCGCTCCTCAGCACTTAACAGAGCTGAACTGTCCCACTGCAGCTGATGTGAAAGCCGGTGTGGCCTGCTGCATCCCACTGGAGATCCTTCCAGCTGGCTTTGGCTCTTTTGTATGGTGCTGGGCACATATTTGCAAGCATTTATGTGCCTTTCATAAGCATCCCTAGGAACAAAAGCACATGTAGGGTATGTGCAAAAGGATATCCAGCACTTCCTATAAAAATGCTAACAAAGCTCCAGGCTTCTCGAGGGGTGTTCAGTGATGTGCAATAAATTTCTTTTATATGGCTTTGTGAGAAGTTGTGAATTTAACACTGTTTTCAAAGGGCAAGAAGTGTCTCTATAATCACAGTCAAGGAGATGGAATAAAAACCATTCCTGCCAGCAAACGTAAAAATATCTGGCCTTTACCTTTTGAGTCTCCCTGATAATGTTTGAAATTCAGTTAAATCTCTATACCCAGGAGAAAACTAGTGCAAATAAGGTCATTGAGATTGATGCTAATGCTAGGCAAGGGCAAGAACCTCTGTCTCTTCAAACACATTTAGTAACCCTTCCTTCTGCCATAATCAAAGGCAAATTCTAAGAACGTTAGATTATTGGAGGTAAGCTCATCTCCCTGCTTGTTATTTGTGATACTCTGTTCCAGAGTAATGAATGTAAGTGATGAGCTGCTGTTTCTGCCAGATCTCATGGGTCTGGCATGAAGCATTGGAAGCAAACTGCTCTTCATTTGTAAATTGGAAGAGGTCGATGGGTATAAAGCTGTTAACAGGTCAGAAGGGATAAGATGAGGTCTAGAAAAGTGGAAAGCCTGAGTCCCCCTGAGGTGGAAGAAAGCAGGCAAGAAGGAAAGGTGCTAATGAGTGCTTCTCTTCCACGCTGGACCCATCCATCCTTTTCATGGCTTTTCTTCCTTAGATGAAATACAGATTTGAGGACGCTCTGTACCATGCCATGCTGGGTCTCGGACATAGAAGCCTTCTGCCAAAACAATTAGGTACTGGACTTGTCCTCAGGCAGTCTGGGGATGCAGCATATCCCAGCATGAGAATTGCAATGTCCTCAAGCCTGTGTTTGGCTTTTCTGTGGGAATTCTGATCTGAAACTGGGTTGGCCACCTTGTCTTTGTTCTGTCATTAAAGCATTCCCAAAGGGATGGTCAGAAGGACAGGAAGGTCCCAGCACTGTGCTGTGGTTGTGCATAGCCCGGGTGTCACTGGTCCTCATCCGGGGTGACTCCCGCCCCCAGCTGCTGGGACGTGGCACAGTGCAAGCCCGGGGTGTTACCTGGTATGGGGCAGGGGCCACCATAATCTGGCTGCAGACAAGGCGCAGCTTTTGTTTCAGGGTCACCAGTACCCTCAGACAGGCTGTGATTGACAGATTCCTTTCACATAGGCTGTTAGAGGGCAAGTTTTGGTTGTGCTGCCTGCAGAGGTGCCTGCTGCTGACACACCGACAGCAGCGCATCCCTCTGCCCCCTGGCTGCACAGTCCTCCACGAGCTCAGTTTTACATCTCTTTTAAACCAGATCTTGCCTCATATGTAATCTTGGCAGAGTGAGCCTCTGGCCAAAGCCAAGCTCCGCTGCATTGGCTTTCGTGCTCCCTGGCAGCACATGGTGCCCGAGGGCACACGGCCAGGACTGAGCAGTCCTGGTGAGCTGCGGGTGTTTTCTCCCAGACCTCCCATGCAACTCAAGGGTTTAGGCAAAATGAAGCAAGTGTGACAAAACATCTGGCTGCATCCCATACATGGTGCTCTGTGGTTCCCAGAAGCACAGGCTGGCACTGAGGACTGCGCTGGCTTCTGCCTCAGTCCTCTCTGTTTGCTGCCAGCGTGATGCAAATCCCCGCACCTCTTCAGGGATTTGCCCATGGTTTGGAAAATCCCCCCAGGCATGGGGAGCATGTTTGCTCCTCCATGTGCCCTACATGTGCACACTGGGATTGAGGTAGTTTATCCCACTTCCACAGCAGGCTGCAGGCATTCTGGGAAAAGAAGATAAGTGGGCTCCCAGTGTGGTACCCAACTCCACAGCCATACAAAGCCAGCTCCCAGGAGCAGAAAACTTGTCCTACTCATCACTATCATCCCTGGGTGGGCCAACACTGAAGGAGCTCAGCAATGCTGAGGATGCAATGCCTGGAAACCACTGGAGGAGCATCCCTGCTCTGTCCCTACCTGGGCGCCAGCAGGATGAGTGCCAGCTTCCAGGATCTCCTGCGGAGGCAGGGCTCAATCTGCAGGCAGCAGGACCCCAGCCTTGGGGAAAGTAAGCACACATAAATAGTTGAATAATACAATACAGTCATTGCTCTTCGTCCTTTAGTAGCTGCTTTGGGGAGTAAATAATAAGTGCTTCTTCAGTTCGTTTTGGTGCTTTAATGTGGAGCATCATTCTTTGTGCACACTTTGCATCCCCATCCTAGAAGAAACCCCAATATTATCATGAAGTCATCGTGCTAACTGGGCACCTAATCTATACTGGAAGGTTTGGAGTTTCCATGGGCCAGTCCCTTGGGCTATTTTTAAGTCTTGGGGTGAGATCACATTATACTAGTGCATTAGCATCCATAAATCCTTGTGGGTGACAGCCTGGAGTTTGAGATAAGTGCCTGGTTCTTTAGGCATATTGAGCAGTCAAGAAGGGATAGGGACATCATTGGGCAAGATGAGGTTCAGACACTTACCCCAAGATGATAGAGTTTTCTGCATGCTCTTTTATTCACTGCAGCACATGAAGGAGTGTCCATCACAGTATGGATGGATCAAATGCGGTGTGGATCTGAGTATGCTGTGGCCAAAACACCTGGCCCAGCCTCATAGACACCGATGCTCACAGTGCTGTGGGCATGGGCCTCAATGCATTGTGTGCTTGGCTTTGAGTGGTAACACTCCTGGGTCTGTAAATATCTCTCAGTTTCTCCAAGGGGATTAACTTTGCAGGTGTTCACAGCAGCAATGCAGTTCTGCTGGTGCAGTGATTGCCCAGGGACTGTGGTGGGAATAGAAGGTGCCCAGGACCTGCTGTGAGTGGACCCCAAATGCTGTCATTTTTATTTATTCCTCTCTTCTAAATGTCCTGCAGCCTTTGTGTATTCTGCAGTCAGCAAGACCTCAGCAAGGCTATGCGGCTGGTAGGTGCTACATTCTGCTTTTACTGCCTGCTACATAGCATGCTGCTTTCAATCATTCTCTTCTGCTGCCTCTCCACCAAAGGATGCTCTGGTTTTAATGATTTATCTCCTCACTCCCAGCCTGTTCTCAAACTTCACATCCGCTGCACCAGTCACCTCTACTGCATCCTGCGATTCCGCTGATATTTAAACATTCTGGCAGGTAACCAAGAGAGGGAGAACCCAAGACAAAGGCACAGCAGTGGGAATTGCTGCTCAGTGTGGATGTCACTGCTGGCCTGCGCAGAAGGCAATGGACTCTGCAGCACCTTGGAGATGCTCTGATGGGGATTGTGCTCAGCTTGAGTGTCTTCAGCACACCTGCTTGGCCCCAATCCCTCCTCTTCTCCATCCCTTTCCTATTCCCATGCAGGAGGAGGGAGCCTTCCCTGGTTCTGGCAGGGCTCTGTGCAGTGGCAGCCCAAAGCACTGGGTCCCGCATGGCTCTAGCATGCTGCCCCGTGTGACCCTGCACTCACTGGGCTGTGAGCATGCTGACAGGCTCTCTGGTCTCTGCTGTCTCACTGACATAACTGTTGGCTCAAGCACTCCTAGAAATGCTCACCAGGACATGGCCGGATGCTCTGGTGGTGTTCCCAGCTCTGTGCCTGCAGGCACACAACTCTGTGCCCCACAGGCACAGGGCTGGTGAACCCAGGTGGCAACCCCAGGACAATGGGGACATGAGGGATGGGGTGAGTGCTGTCACCGCCTGGCTGTGTGCTGTGGCTGCTGCGGCCCCTCTTGGCTCAGCACGTATCTAGGACCCACCAGGGCTTCGGAGCCCACACCTCAGCAGGGAAGGGATTCTGTTTTCTCTCTTGACCTGTTTGAATTGCCACAGCCACTTGTGACTGTGAGGCGCAGCCCTGGCAGCTCTCCCTTTTGCAGGTTTTTCCATACATACAGGCAGAGATGCACAGAGCTATGACAGAAAACAACAAACAAAAAAGAGGCTGGCAAGTAAAAATCTGCACTAGTGTGGTGCAGGGGGTGAGGATTTTCCCTGTAACTTGATCAATGGGTTACAGGGGTTCTAATTATAGCATTATTTTCACTTGCAGACCTTTAAAGAGGCAATGACCCAAGTTATGGACCAGCACGAGGGACCAAAGAGCTGAGAGACCTTCTATTATTTGTAATCAATGTTGACACCGAGAAAGACAATTACATGGGTATGCATTCACACCACCTACATATAGTAGAGACACCAATAGGATAACATTAGGGACAGCCTGGACTGGGATTTCAGCCCTAGCAAAGGGCTCTGTCTTTCAAGGTAAGAACCCCCCTACATCACTTACCAAAAGAAAGGCCTGGCCTACACAACTGAAGTGGAGGGGGACAAATGGGATGGCATTAGGGGAATTAGACAGAGATGGGAAAATTACTTTTTATTCAAAAGACCAGGGAAGGGACCTGCAGGTGAAAGAAGAGATTGAAGGAAGGGACAATGTCGCATGCTCATGGAGGTGGCAGCTCCTTGACAGTCACACGAGTGCATGGAAGGATCAGCTTACTCCTAAATTCAGTGCAGGATTATTAATAAGGTGACAAGTTGTCCAGAATGACCACAAATCCACCCAGTCTTTGGTACAGAGGCAGGCTCAAAGCTGTGGGTCCTGCTCTGTCTTCTAAACGTTTAGTGCTTTCTCCAGGGGAGATGATGACAGAAAACAGGTTTGGAAAGTTTATCTGAGGGATGGCGGTGCCAAATCTCTTAGCAGGGACAATGGTTAAATTTAACCTTAAGCACAAATCAAGTGGATGGATGAAGTTTCTCACTCCCGTGGAGGGGGAGTGGAGCCCCCCATGGCCGGTGTGATCCCAACAGTTTCAGGATAAGGAATGGAGGTGTGCGGAATGGGGCTGCCCCTGTGACAGGCAACAGCTCGCTCCTTGGCAGGAACAGTCCTGCCGTGCCCCAGCAGTGCCACGCTCTCGGTAGCAGCAGCTCACGGGGGCACTGGGAGAGGAAAGCTGGGATCACTTTGCACCTTCCCAGTAAGGTACCACTCTCCCAGTTTTGCGATAGCTGGGAGAGAAGCAACATTACTACACAACCTGAGCCTGCAGAGCACTGCCTGGCTGCAGGAAACGCCCTAGAAATCCCTGATCAAACTGAGGCCTGGAGCTACCATTCTCAGAGGACCTCCTGTTACAAATTCCTAGGACTCCAGCTATTTATAAATGTCCCGATAAGGCTAGAGGTCAAGAACGCACTAAGGTTTGTAACTACAGAGCCAAGTCACCCTCTTGGGCATCTTCCTCATGCCAAGGAATTCAGAAAGGGCATCTGCTATATGAGGATGGTCAAAATTGGCCCCCAAGATAATTTGTTGTGACAATGTGCTGAAGAATGATTAACTCCTGGAAGATCCTATTGGGATAATACCCGTGACAGAGCTGGGCTGCTGAAGCAAATGAAACTTGCCTGATCCAGGAGCTGTACTCCACAGGGAAGTACTGCTGGATCAGAGGTCAATACATGCAGTGTAGAAACATAATGTGCTGGTGGTCTGTCACGAGGACTCCTGCACGCCCAGGGTCACAAATCACAGCTCTGTCTCTGGCCCTCCTCTTTGCTGTTAGCATTGCAAAGGAAAATACCAGCTGCAGTGTGTGCTGTCCTTATTGCTTTGTAACACCAGCCTCATAGGTTTGCTTTTAAAGAACTAGTTACAGAGGTATATCAATTAATTAATTAATTAATTAATTAATGAAATAATAAAATCTGCCACCTAGTGGCAAAAGAATTTATTTGGTGTCAGGTACTGATGTGAGCATGGCTTGTGCTGTCAATGGTGGTTTTCCAAAGGTATTTTCACTTAGCAAATTCTCAGTTAAGCAGCATTTGGAGCATACAGGTTTAAAAAATGCTTTGGAGTGTGTCCTGAGGCATTTACAGCATGTAGGTGTTCACAAAACCTAGTCACTACCTGAGTGATTTGCTTCTATGATCTTAATGTCCTTTCCAACCCTAACTATTCTATGATTCTGTTACAGAAAAGGTCCTAAAGATGCTCCTACCAGCCCAGACCAGCATCCCACAGGATATAAAATGAATTAGGAATTTTCTTCAGAATGCCCCCTAAGATGTGTCGCTCGGCCTGCAAGTCCTCTTTGGATGTAAACACTAGGAGTCCTGACCAGTAGGGAAAAAATGGCTATTTGTGGCTCATTTCTGCAAGAAAAATATATACCAAGCAGTTTTTCCTTCAGTAACTGAAGTGTACTTCCCCCCAGATGTTTTCTTGTGTCTTCTGGAGTGCCACATCAGCCTTCTCCACACCTGCAGCATGAGGAGGTGGGAGAGAGGGAATTACTGCAGCCAGTCCTGGTGGCCCCCCTTGCCATAGGCACTGGAAACTTGAAAAGGGGCAAGAATGAGCTAAAGATATTGGAGTTGGACACCAGGTCCTGCAATGAAAAACTTCAGGATTTCAAGACTGAAAAGTGACTTGCTTACAGTGTA